>JAHBCN010007652.1:0-42343 GCA_019359885.1 Listronotus oregonensis | reverse complement strand
GGAACCCCTGTATGTCACCATTTTTGGGATTATTATAACGGAACCCCCTCCCCGTTACTCCGAACTTGCAAAGAACCCCTCCCCCCCATCCGCCTCCGCAAAATTTATGCGGAGTTTTAACGGGGGTTTTTTGTCATACAATGCGAAGGAGTGACGCGGCCCTTGGGCGTGTTTCATGAAATGGCGTTTAAGCTGTTGTTTGAAAATATAATTTCCTTTTCCCAATTTTGATTTAGTTTATTTTAACGCGTCCTTACATGTTTTAGTTTTTACCCATTTAAAAAAAATTTGACTTTAATAAATCATCATTTTCTTTTTTTCCCTTCAAATTTCCCCTCCCCTCCGTTAACCCCCATCCGCGGAGGCGAACCTTTTTTCCTTATCCGCCTCCGCCTCCGCAAGAAGGCCTCCGTTAAAACCCCCTTTTTAATTCTTAAAAACTATAAACTTTGGTTTTTAAAATTTTAACCATACAACTGTTTTCGAAAGCGCTTGACACTAAAAATTTTAAAAAAAATTTCAATTATATTTGTTTTTACCTAATACCCACCAGTTGAATCAGAGTGTTTTTTTGACAGCGACTTAAGGGGAGACAGTTGTAAGTTCCTGATTACTTTTTTGTTGAAGATTTTTAATTTGCTTACTGTCGCATCTTAATAAGGTAGTCAAATTAAAATTTGAATGTTTTTCATTTTCCAGCTGTCATGATCTCTGAAACAGTTGACAACAGGTGAAATTTTAAATACAAAAAGTTTTCCCAGTAGTATCTAAATATGCAATAACAAGCAGAATGTTTCATTTAAAGAAACAACAGAGTTGGTCTCCATGACAACCAAACCAGAAATAACAGAGAAAATTTATGAAGGTAAAAATGTGGACAATAATTTACTGAACAACTTACATTAAGATAACTTTTTCGTAAAGTAAGGTAATTACAAAATTACAGGCATTATGCGCTACTTTTTTAACACTCTGTATAAAAGAATCAACCGCAACAATATTAAAATAACGTGGATATGGTGTAGATAGAGGCGGTAATTATCTCCTAAAAAAACAATATATTAAAAAAGAGGCGGTTTGAGGTCGAAAAATGTATTTAGGCAATCCTTATTAAATTTTATAAATAATTAATGTAATTGGTACTTGGTTAATTAGTTGGTTTTTGTATCTTAGAAAAGCCAGTCTGTTTCTTAAGCTTTTTATGTTAAAGGATTTGCTAAAAACTATACCTTATTTAAATTATATGGAGGTAATTAATTAAAGTCTTTAGAAACCAATTCATCTAATACTCAGTCCATTTTATTTTTTTTTTTGTAAATCCTGACTTATTTAGTCAAAAGCAAAAGTTTTTTTGCTGCTGAAGACTGGCAGCCCATTTTTATTTACGTTATGAAACGAATGTCATATAGCATTTTAACTCGAACGTGGAAAAAATCAGGCTGTGTCATGATCTAGTTCGATTAAAATATTGATAAAACGTCATGTGTATGTAATAAATAGTTGCCGTGCTTTCATTCGCGTTTTTTATACTTACCGTATGCTTTATATCTTTTTATACATAGTTGCTAATTTTGACTCTCGCATCGAATATGGTATTATTTTATAACTTGTATTATATACTTTTACATTTTCTTTTAGTTACACAAAAGTAAACGATTTCTTAATTTACTACTATAGCTTTAAAACAATCATGGGATTAATTAAGACTACCTATTTTCCTTTAAAACGTTGCTCAATGTAAATTTATTAAAATGTTTATCGTGCGTCTCACTGCGGTTTGATGATTGTGGGTATTATAAAATGATGAAAATATTTGTTTTACCTGCTACACTATCTCCAGCCAAAATAAATTCAGACTGACGCGAGCAAAAACAAATGAAAAAAAAAATAGTTTGCCCATTGGTCAATTGCATCCTTAACTATTGTTACTGACTTTTTCGACCAATGCTATACAATGTGGCGTATTCCCTGGACCGATTGAATCACTAATTCCGAAGTGCTAAACCAGATGCAAAAGGAATGCGAAATCATTAACACTATAAAAAAGGAAAGCTTCAATACCTGGGCCATATAATAAGAGGACAGAAATAAACACTTTTCCAACTGATAGTCCAGGGAAAGATTAGTGAAAAGCGGAACATTGGCAGACGGCGTGTGTCCTGGCTAAAGAACTTAAGGGATTGGTTTAATTGTGGCAATTTTCAACTGTTTAGAGCTGCAGTGAACAAGGTCCGAATTGCTGTGATGATAGCAAACCTCCGATAGGAGATGCACTGTAAGAAGAAGAAGAAGAAAATACATTGTGGTTCAGTTGTTTTTAATTAAATTATTTTAAATTAAGTTTAGTTGCAGTACAGCTACATAAATAAAATTTATATTGAATTAAATACAAAATTATTATTTTTTCTCAGGCCTAAGTACTGACGTACCGTGGGTGTCTTCATTTCAATTAAATAATTGGGGTATACATTGACATAATCGGTGTTTTCACTAGTAATACTACAAGAGGTTAAGAGTCCATTCGCGCCGCGAAAATTGGATCCAATTTGAGGTCGGGGCATAATGTTTTCTCAAAAACGGTATAAGTTATCGATAATTTTAAAACTATATGAAAGCCAAACTTAAATCTAGGCTTCTGCTGTAATAGTTTTTTTAACTTTGGATTTAGTTTTAATATTTCCTTGAGGAAAGTCACCCTAAAATCGGTTATGTTTAGATACTATTTTTCTTAACACGACTTATATTTAAAAAATCCTTACGCAGAGGCATATTATTATTTCTTACTCTTAAAATGATGTATAATTTATCATTTAAGTGAAAAATAGTTACCGAAAACGTTATCTCCTGTAGGCTTGCAATCGGAAACAACATCGCATGGATACACCGAATTTAAAGAACCTAAATAAAATATAATATTTTTAATGTGGCTATACGAAAATTGTGGTGTGGGAGTTTGTTAGTCTCCGCCCACCGTCTCCGCGTCCTTTTGCCCGACCCCTAAGGTGTAGCGTAAATGCACTCTTAAATTATTTCCATTTATTTAAACTGGTCTGGTATTCGGTAAAATGTTTTTCACCACCTGTGATAATAAAAAACTGTGATAATTTAAACCGGTTTAAAAAGCTCCCTAAAAAAGGAGGAATAATGCGATATTTGAAACAAAAATAAAACGAATTTTGGTTTTCAAATATCGTAAGTGTGTACGAGTTCCGTTCCCTATTTGCCAAATTTCCATCTTTTGGGTTTTTTCCTGTTGTCTATTTTGACCGGAGCAAAGGAGCAAATATTTTGCGTAAAGGGGAATACCATGTGTTTTGGCAAAAGATATTTCTTCTCGCCGAAAACCCAGTAAAAAAAATTTCCCGGGTATTTACAAAACACGTGGACAAATTTCATTTATTTCCAAGGTTTTATTCGGCAGGGAATAGAATTTTGTAAAAACAAATTTAACTGATATGTTTGCTGCTTTTTTAAGGTCCCTTTTGTAATTCTTTAATTTTTTTGGGAACCCTTAAATGACGGGCCCTTAAGTTTCTTTTTTTTAATTTGTATTGTTTTTCTACCCATTTTGGTTAATTGTTTCCAGGCATGTTATATCAATTTTGTTCTTAATGTCAGGACCCTGTTCCAAATCACATTTCTTTTAAAAACCAAATTTAATTATCTATTTGGTTTAAAAACATTGCTTTGTGTTAAACTGAAAAAAAAAAATAATTTGCCCGAATGTGTGTACCATTTTTCGAAATATTTGTCTCCTTACCCGGTCAAAATACCGAAACGTGGGAAACCAACAATAGCAATTTTGGCAAAAGGAAAACCGGATCTAACATTATGATTTTGAAACCCAAATATTGTTAAATTTTTGTCAAATTTTGATGTGTATTCCCGCCTTAAGACTGGGTAAAACATTAGAAATTATTTTGTTATTTTTCAGTTTAGCTACGCAATCCGGTTTTGGAGTGACAGCCTGGGGGCGGCTTCCCAAAAAATAAAATGTAAATGATTACATCTTTAAGCATTTTTCGAACGGTTTTATGCTACCCTAGAAATGTCACCAGTCACAGAAAAGGGAAAGTTTATTATAAAGTTAACCCGACAAAAATTAATTTAAGATCTAGATTTTAATTTAGACTTTAACTAGTTTAACTTAGTGTAACTAGTCCTTTGAGTAGGTATAGTTTTGTTTATTAATTGTGAACAGGCAATATTTTTATTTGTGTTTTTGCTGGTAATATTTTTGTTTATAGTTTTGTTGGGGAAATTAGTATTGGTATTGTATAAGTTAAGATACAATATCCTCTTTTTGTAGTTTTAAGTAAATTAATGTACAGGGTGGGCATATAAGGGAGGTAAGCGGCTGTATCTCAGGACCTGTACATCTGACAACAATGGAATTTTTTTTATTATGATAAAAGTGACCATGAGAAAATTCTGGAACTTATTTTTAAGTTCCGTACTTTACCGCTAGAGGGCGTAACTAAAAATTAAATAAGGAAAACGTATTTTTTTCCGAAAACCCATATATTAGCCTATATTTTTGATAATACTATTAGAAAGCCTAGAAAATTCTCTATTATTTTGGATTAAGTCTAATTGGCGTACGACCGATAGTAGGGGTGGGGGAAGCTCTTGAAAGTGTAATCATTAAAATCGGTGTAAATTTTAAACCACTTATTGGATTATAGCAAATTAAAATTTGTTTGCAAGATAAATAAGGCTGTTTTAAATATCTGTTCTCCTTATCGCTCTACAGTTCGCGCAATTCGTAAAAATTCCAGTTTTTTTCATTTTACTGCAAAAATTTAAATCGAACGGTATATTTTTGACATCATATTTAAAAAGTAGATAAAATTTGCAAAAATATTGTAAAAACCCGACGATGATATCTTTGCTCGTTTTAAACTTATAGCGAATTAAAGTTTTTTTTACGCGCAGAGTCAAAACTTATGTACCGCCATCTAGCGTTCGGCCCTAGAATGTCTAATTAACGTATAGTAGGCGGCAAAAACAAAAGAAATTTTCAAATAATATTTTTTGAAACGTCAAGTATTTATTAGATGCTTTTAATTCTTGTCAATTTGGTATCTAAATATTTTTTGCGCGATTTTTTTTGTAAAATGCCTCTTACAAGTAATGAGGCTGTTGATATGATTGCGGCTTTCTTCGAGTGCTTTCAAAATGCAGCAATTGCTGAAAGACAGTATGCCTTTCGGTATCCAGATCGCCGTCATTATGGCAGAAGAGTATTCCCACGCTTGGTACAGCGACTACGCGATAGTGGGAGTTTTAGTCGGCCCAGATTTAGAAGGCGTCGCACTACTGGAAGAACGGAAGAAAACATTATTAATGTCTTGGCCTACGTAGAATTTAATAAGCATATTGGAAGTCGGGCGTTATCTTTAGATTTGGGAATAACTCGAACTACTGTTCGAAATATACTAAAAGACCACAAGTAAGTAATTGCATTAGCGCACCTTTTTAATACACATTTTTAATATAATTTACTTTGAATATAATAGGCATTTCTTTTATTTTAAGGCTACACCCTACCATATAATCCTACACCAAGCCTTAAACGAACCGGGCGTTATCTTTAGATTTGGGAATAACTCGAACTACTGTTCGAAATATACTAAAAGACCACAAGTAAGTAATTGCATTAGCGCACCTTTTTAATACACATTTTTAATATAATTTACTCCATGAATATAATAGGCATTTCTTTTTATTTTAAGGCTACACCCCTACCATATAATCCTACACCAAGCCTTAAACAAACCGGGCGTTATCTTTAGATTTGGGAATAACTCGAACTACTGTTCGAAATATATTAAAAGGCCACAAGTAAGTAATTGCATTAGCGCACCTTTTTAATACACATTTTTAATATAATTTACTCCATGAATATAATAGGCATTTATTTTTATTTTAAGGCTACACCCCTACCATATAATCCTACACCAAGCCTTAAACGAACCGGGCGTTATCTTTAGATTTGGGAATAACTCGAACTACTGTTCGAAATATACTAAAAGACCACAAGTAAGTAATTGCATTAGCGCACCTTTTTAATATAATTTACTCCATGAATATAATAGGCATTTCTTTTTATTTTAAGGCTACACCCCTACCATATAATCCTACACCAAGCCTTAAACGAACCGGGCGTTATCTTTAGATTTGGGAATAACTCGAGCTACTGTTCGAAATATACTAAAAGACCACAAGTAAGTAATTGCATTAGCGCACCTTTTAATACCACATTTTAATATAATTTACTCTTGAATAAAATAGGCATTTCATTTTAGCTACACCTACCATATAATCCTACACAAGCCTTAAACGAACGGGCGTTATCTTTAGATTTATAACTCGAACTACTGTTCAAATATACAAAGACCACAAGATGCATTAGCACCTTTTAATCACATTTTAATATAATTTACTTGGAATATAATAGGCATTTCTTTTATTTTAAGGCTACACCCCTACCATATAATCCTACACCAAGCCTTAAACGAACCGGGCGTTATCTTTAGATTTGGGAATACCTCGAACTACTGTTCGAAATATACTAAAAGACCACAAGTAAGTAATAGCATTAGCGCACCTTTTTAATTCCAATTTTAATATAATTTACTTCTTGAATATAATAGGCATTTCTTTTTATTTTAAGGCTACACCCCTACCATATAATCCTACACCAAGCCTTAAACGAACCGGGCGTTATCTTTAGATTTGGGAATAACTCGAACTACTGTTCGAAATATACTAAAAGACCACAAGTAAGTAATTGCATTAGCGCACCTTTTTAATACACATTTTTAATATAATTTACTTCTTGAATATAATAGGCATTTCTTTTTATTTTAAGGCTACACCCCTACCATATAATCCTACACCAAGCCTTAAACGAACCGGGCGTTATCTTTAGATTTGGGAATACCTCGAACTACTGTTCGAAATATACTAAAAGACCACAAGTAAGTAATAGCATTAGCGCACCTTTTTAATTCCAATTTTAATATAATTTACTTCTTGAATATAATAGGCATTTCTTTTTATTTTAAGGCTACACCCCTACCATATAATCCTACACCAAGCCTTAAACGAACCGGGCGTTATCTTTAGATTTGGGAATAACTCGAACTACTGTTCGAAATATACTAAAAGACCACAAGTAAGTAATTGCATTAGCGCACCTTTTTAATACACATTTTTAATATAATTTACTCCTTGAATAAAATAGGCATTTCTTTTTATTTTAAGGCTACACCCCTACCATATAATCCTACACCAAGCCTTAAACGAACCGGGCGTTATCTTTAGATTTGGGAATAACTCGAACTACTGTTCGAAATATACTAAAAGACCACAAGTAAGTAATTGCATTAGCGCACCTTTTAATACACATTTTTAATATAATTTACTTCTGAATATAATAGGCATTTCTTTTATTTTAAGGCTACATCCTACCATATAATCCTCACCAAGCCTTAAACGAACCGGGCGTTATCTTTTAGATTTGGGAATACCTCGAACTACTGTTCGAAATATACTAGAAGACCACAAGTAAGTAATTAGCATTAGCGCACCTTTTAATTCCAATTTTAATATAATTTACTTTGAATAATAATAGGCATTTCTTTTTATTTTAAGGCTACACCCCTACCATATAATCCTACACCAAGCCTTAAACGAACCGGGCGTTATCTTTAGATTTGGGAATAACTCGAACTACTGTTCGAAATATACTAAAAGACCACAAGTAAGTAATTGCATTAGCGCACCTTTTTAATACACATTTTTAATATAATTTACTTCTTGAATATAATAGGCATTTCTTTTTATTTTAAGGCTACACCCCTACCATATAATCCTACACCAAGCCTTAAACGAACCGGGCGTTATCTTTAGATTTGGGAATACCTCGAACTACTGTTCGAAATATACTAAAAGACCACAAGTAAGTAATAGCATTAGCGCACCTTTTTAATTCCCATTTTAATATAATTTACTTCTTGAATATAATAGGCATTTCTTTTTATTTTAAGGCTACACCCCTACCATATAATCCTACACCAAGCCTTAAACGAACCGGGCGTTATCTTTACATTTGGGAATAACTCGAACTACTGTTCGAAATATACTAAAAGACCACAAGTAAGTAATTGCATTAGCGCACCTTTTTAATACACATTTTTAATATAATTTACTCCTTGAATATAATAGACATTTCTTTATATTTTAAGGCTACACCCCTACCATATAATCCTACACCAAGCTTTAAACGAACATGATTTTAAGCGCAGAATTGATTTTTGTCAATGGATGCTAGCAATGATTCGCGAAAACAGGCATTTTTTGTCACAGATTCTGTGGACCGATGAAGCTACTTTTAGTAGCGATGGTAGAGTTAAAAGGCATAATATGCATTACTGGTCGGCTGAAAATCCCCATTGGATGCGAGAAGTCCAGCACCAAGGCCGCTGGAGTGTAAACGTGTGGTGTGGCATTATCGGAACGAAAATTATTGGTCCTTTTTTTGATGGCACATTAACCGGTAATATTTTTTTGAATTTTTTAATAAATGCTTTGCACATTTTAATAATAGATTTGACATTGGAAGTGAGACGGACCATGTATTTCCAATTGGACGGGTGTCCAGCACATTTTTCCCGTTTCGTGCGGGATCATATTAATAATTAGCTATTTTCAAGGGCGCTGGATCGGAAGGGGAAGTCTATTTCCTTGACCGGCCAAGTAACCCGATTTAACATGCCTCGACTTTTACTTATGGGGTCGTTTAAAAGATATTGTGTACCAAACTCTACCCACAACTAGACATGATATGGAAAAGAGAATCCGTGATGCCATTAATCAATTATCAGCTGCTGAAATCGAAACAGCAGTTTTATCCACCCAAAGAAGATTGGAAGCTTGTTTGGAATCTGATGGAAAGCAGTTTGAAAATCTATCAAGGCATTAGGAACCTAATATGTTTGGGTTTAAAATCGGTCCTTTTCAGGACCACCATTTAAATATAAAGAGAAATTCGTTAATAAATAATTATCCTAAGAAAATCACATAATCATCCTTTGATGCTGTGATCTATTAGTTTAAGTATTAATTTATTAATTATGACAACAAGATGTATCTTATTAACAGCTTGAGAAATCAACTATAATAATGTTAATTAGAGATTTTAGGGCCGACCGCTAGATGGCGGTACATAAGTTTTGACTCTGGGCGTAAAAAAAACTTTAATTCTCTATAAGTTTAAAACGAGCAAAGATATCATTGTGGGGTTTTCACAATATTTTTGCAAATTTTATCTACTTTTTAAATATGATGTCAAAAATATACCGTTCGATTTAAATTTTTGCAGTATAATGAAAAAAACTGGAATTATTACGAATTGGGCCCTCTAGCTCTTTTATTGGGAACTGTAGAGCGATAAGGAGAACGGATATTTAAAACAGCCTTATTTATCTTGCAAACAAATTTTAATTTGCTGAAATCGAATAAGTGGTTTAAAATTTACACCGATTTTAATGATTACACTTTCAAGAGCTTCCCCAACCCCTACTATCGGTCGTACAACAATGAGCCTTAATTCAAAATAATAGATAATTTTCTAGGCTTTCTAACAGTATTATCAAAAATATAGGCTAATATATGGGTTTTCGGAAAAAAATATGTTTTCCTGATTTAATTTTTAGTTACGCCCTTTAGCGGTGAAATACGGAACTTGAAAATTATTTCCAGAATTTTCTCATGGCCACTTTTATAATAATAATAAAAATCATTATTGTCAGATGTACAGGTCCTGAGATACAGCCGCTTACCTCGCTTATATGCCCACCCTGTACAGCTTTAGGCTTTTCAATAAATTTTGATTTGATTTAAAAAAAGCCTCCTGTGTCGCCATTTTGAAAACAAATGTCTACTCGTGATATGTAATTGATAAGGAAATTTCTTACTCCGTCGAACAGCGTAAAATATATATACAGAGGTCTATTTAAAAATCGCGATCTTGGACTATTTTCGGTAAAACTGGAAGTTATATTCAATTGGTTTTTCACGAAATGAATGGTTCCAAATCAGAGCTGGATAGGAATCGATTCCTTTTGGAATAAAATCCAAAAATCGATTTCTTTTTAAAGATCCGAACGCTGAAATTGCTTACTTTTTAAAAATAAGATCCGTGATCCGAATTTGTTATATAATTTTAATATGATCCGCAATCGATTTCTTTTTGGAAGCATACGATTCCAAAAGGAATCGATTCCTTTTATTTCTAATTTGAGAAAAATCGGTTAACAAATGCCAAAATCCGCCATTTCAAATTTCCAAATTTTGACCTAAGATTACTAATTTTCAAATTTTGACTTAGCACCCTCAAAAACTCTTATATCCTGAATCTGAGGCAAGTAAGTTTATAAATGCCAAAATTCGTCATTTTAAATCCTTCATTTTAAATTTCCAAATTTTTACCTGAGATTTCTTAATCAGCATTTTAAAACATCTGCATTTTAAAATCCTTAAATAAGGAAACACACCTAACATGTGACTTTACACCAAAATATGTTGTTTTTCAGGTCCAGAGAAACAACATTTAAATGAAACAATTTTTTCCGGACCATAGAGTGTGTATCCAAAAAAGAGCATAAATTTTACTTACATTTATCTTAAAAGTTTTGATTGCTCGTTTTTCATATTTTTTTAATATTTTATCCTAAAGATAATCCTGGGGGACTTTTAAATGGGATATTTTATTAAAAATTTCTATTTAGAGTGTTTTACAAAAATGAATTTAAAACAATAATACATTTTTATATTCCGCAAGCAGAGAAATTATTAAACGGTACTTGTAAAACTTCCTGTAAAATTATAATCAGATGTTCCATTGATAAGTTGGTTAAGGTTATCTTAAGAATCATATTTAAATACCTTATGAATCGCAAATTTAGGAATACAGTTCGGAAAAATGTTCCCTTTAAGGGGGTTTCATGTTGATCTCGGAAATAACATATTCAAATTTGAAGAATATTTACCAAAAACTAATTTGGATAAGAGTTATAGCACTTTAAAATGAGGCTAAAATTATATTTCGCGGCTGGGGCTCCCATTACAGCACGTAAAAATGATGCTAAAATTATATTTCGCGGCGCGGGCTCCTTGCTAAACTCTTTGACGCTTGAATTATCATCTGGATTATGTAGTATTTCGTATCGTAGTTACAATTTGTAAGTATAAAAACTAAAGATAATCCGGATTCGTGATCCGATAAGTAGAAATCGATTCCCAAGATTCAATTGATTTTTTCCTTGAAAAAGGAATCGTGATTCGTATTGGTGATCCGATTCCTTTACGAGTATCCGGATACGTAATTTAATTCCTTTTTTGAAGAATCCGCCCAAGCTTTGTTCCCAATAAACTATGTCTTTGATTCAAATAACAAAATTCGTTGTCGCACTGTATAAATACGAGACGACTTACATAAGACAGAGACAAAATACGAAAACTTACATCTTAAATAAATGATTTAAAACAATAGACCGCAAAATCATTTATCTTTAAACCAGAATTAGTCTACGTTTATTTTTAATATAGATTTATTTTCGTACTTTGGGGTAGTTTTGAAGTAAAATTATGGAGACATGAGCAAATTGTAATTTAAATTTTTCTTAGTTAATAGGACCTTTTTACCGCAATCGATTTAGAAACTTCACAAAATAATATATATTTTGTCTAATAATTTAAAGGGACGATTACTTTATGCGTAAAAATAATAAAGAGAGACAAATGAAAAGGGAAAAAATCCGGAAGGTTCACATTAAAAAAAACTTATAAATAAATATACAGTTTTATTACTAAATTATTATTACCCAAGTACACGAAAAAGAATAAAACTATTTTAAAATTCCCATAAAAATATGGTTCTGTATTAAAGGTGGTTAAAAATATAAAAAATGACAGGTCTCAGTATTTTTTGTCCATGATTTATTAAATCTTAACTGAACCAAAGCCAGTCAAGTCCAAAATACTGACCTACAATTTTATGTGAAATACAGTAAAGTATAAAAAAATCACTTTAATTTAAAAAAAAAAAGAAAATATGGCTAACACTTTTGACTGCATCACTAGTCGCGGCCATTAATTCATCACCATATAAAATATATTTGTTTAGAATAATATCAGTTTGTTTTTAAATACAATAGTAATTTGTTAAACAAAAAAATACAGAAATTCTCTTTCGCAACGGACATCATCTGATATTAAACATATTTTTTTATATAGTGACGTAATAATTTTAATTTACATTATGTGGGTACAGTATCCAAACTTCTAAAGATCATTGTGCTTTCCAAGCTTCCTACTTCTTTTGGTATACAACCGTGACTAACAGTTACGAATAATAGACAAGAGCGAATATAATAGAGGATATATTTAATATTTTGTATATTTAAATTTTGTGCAGGATTAAAGAAATCCTCAGTAGGTGTACTTTATTTATTTTCTTGTATTGCTGAAAAAAAACTAATACCTTACTTTGGCACTAGCTGTAGATACAGAGTACACTATTTGTTTTTCATTAATATTTTAGTTACTTTTAGGCCAAATATCGCATCCTACTTTACCGAATAGGGGAGCAATGTAGAAAGCACCACTTTGTAAAAGTTTAACACATTGAAAAAAATATTGTTACAAAATCTTTTTAAAGTTTTTAAAATTTAATAATTATTAAAACTAACCATTAGCATTGGCAGGAGTTCGCCACTTTACGTTTTGAATAAATAACAATCATCCCACCAAAAGCAAACTCTGCTAATAAATAATTTGTTACTATTGTTGTTTTGCATTATTTTGTTTACTCTGTACAATATATACAAATTTTGTCCTGCGTTATTTAAAACTCTTTATACACAGCCATTTCCTCTGCTTACAGAAAACAAGGTTTTCCTTTTCACTTAGGTGTCAAATGATATTTAAAACCCTGTTATTTAGGGCAAGGTTCACTACTAGAGCTGACGATTTGATTAAAAATCTAGGAAAAATACCACCTTCTTTTAAATGCTCTTTGTAAATGGTATCACTTTTCCCATGTAAAAAAACCCAAATATTACAAACCATTTCAACAGTTCAGTTGTCGGTTCAGTTTAGGCTAAAATAATAACACTAAAAGCTACTTGAAGTGTTTTAAGCATGGATTAACTTTTTTTGAATATAGATATATGTGCCCATTTCGTGTAGCATTTTAAATAAATTTTCGCTTAAATTGTTTCTAGTGTTTAAATTATTACTGAAAATTATTTAAAGGTCACGAATATTAAATAAGGGAGGTTATTTTGAAAAAATCTCAAATATGTTTGGAAGGATAAATAGATTATTTCTTTAGATAAACAAGTTTGCCACTATATACTAACAGCCTCTGTTAAATTTTAAAAATATGCATTTAATCGATTTTCCTTCCAGGATTTGGATTTCATCCATTTTGCATTTTAATAATAGGGATCTTTGCCTTCTTTTATAATAAAAATATGTTTTTGTCAGAATATTAATAAGAAATTTTAATAAAATAATAACAAAAAGTCAGGTCTTAGCTTCCATGATCTTGTCAAATTCAGTCATATAGTCTATGCAGCTAAAAAAGTTAATATAATTTCTACAACATTTTGAAAATGAAACTCAAAATGTTATAAGGAAGGAAATTTACTCTTTAGGTCCTGATAAGACTAAGATATCCAACGTAACTATTTCAAAACAGTTAAGTATACCCGTTTTAACTTCCATGTCATTATGTTAACATTTCAAATGTCAAAGCGTTCAGTGTAATTTTGCAAGAAGTATAGGCATGATTTTTTTTATTGCCGTAGTAACGATAAAATATCAGTGTTCTTGATTGGCTAAAAGAAGCAGATGTGGACTTTTCTTTAAAACTTAATACCGAGCTTAATACGTACGATAGAAAATGGTGAATACTTTTACCATGGGGAACGCCATCTTAAAATAATTTAACCGTCTCAACACTTGCTAAATTTATTTGAAATTTTTCTAAATAAATTTAAATACCCCACTAACGATTTTTTTATTTATTTTTTTGAAACAGTTAAATTGGTTTTGCTTATATATCGACGAAATGGGGTGACAAAGATATCCTAAGGCAATATTCTTTTGAGCCTAATTGACAAATCCAACTACGAACGAAATAATCTATTAAGTTACTTAAACAAAAAGTATTATAAAATTAGTGTGTATGCATGGATGTCTTTGTAGACATGAAAGTTGAGGATTTTAGCAACTCAAACATAGGCGGAAGAGATCAATAAAAGTAAGAACGAAATAACACTGGGGATGTACAATACGAGGAGAAACGGAAAGGTTGGACTCACATAAGGTAGTTGCAAAACAAAAGAATAAATATACCAAACGAACTTAGAATGAAGTGTTACCAAGCTTGACATTTAAAGTTTAATATATTTTCAATACTAATACCAATAAAATAGTCTAATCTATATGATTTATATTAATATGGTTTTTTGGGCATCTAAAAAACAATAAATCGCCTTTTATTCTACTTTCACACTACGCTACTTATCCACTGAACAAATATTATTACCAGACATATTTAACAACTTTTTAGGGACACGATATACCAAAGCACACGGTTACAGTAAAACGATTTCTGGCCTCCTGCGTATCAGTCGGCTTCACACCATAGACTGATACGAATATATTGGACAGGCGGGTATAAGAGGGGTGCGTTTTGAGAGCCGCCACGAGAGACTAAACTCATATATTGTATATTCTTTAAACTATGCCATAACTACTTGCTTAAGTATGTTCTTAAAGTTAGCTCTGCTAGCTGATTTCTTGTCAATAAGGACCCTGCAAAAACCTTATGAAAAATGGTTACGGCCTCGGTCACGGCTATATAAATGACATAATGTAAATCATGTCATTCTAGGCTAACTTTATTAAGTGCCAGAAAGAGCCAAAAAACCAAAAAGATTCTATGCCTAGTTTTCGACCTACAGGGAAATTAACTTTGTATTGCTGACCCTCTCGAGGAACCGAGTCAGACTAACCGACTAAATCTTTATTTTACGTGCTATTGCGGGTATTATATGAAAACAACTAATACCTCTTGGCTGCCTCCTGCTAGCGTCTAACACAATCACAAAAGCAATTTGTTGCCCTTAAATCTGTATGTTCTAGTCCCACACCTAGCCGACCTGGACTTTTAAGTAATTTGAATCCGCTATCTGCGGATTTTTATTTTAATTCTGTAGACGTCCGCATGTAAAACCTTATCTTTTTGCTAATTTCTTAATTTTTTGTGTGTAAACTGTAAATTATATTTTTGCACTTTCCATATAACTAATTTAAAATTGAAATAATATGGAAAATAGAGCCCGGTACAAGAAAGGCAAAATGAAGGTATTAGATCCGTAATCAGAGTCTCTCGATCAAAAATTGAAAAATTAAAAAACAAATTGTTGAACCTTAGGCTCGGTGTACACGGACGTGAAATGCCGTTGCGCGCGCTCGGCGTGTTTTGCCGTCCGTTTTAAAAATACATAGTATTAAATTGAGTAATGCACACGATTCGAGCTGTACGTCCAACTGCAATTGACGTTCATTCCACGCCCGACGGCACGTAAACCAAACGCTGGTTTCTCTACCACGTCGACCTCAAAATAACGTTCGGCGGGTTCCAACGTGCTTCTAGTATATGCGAAGTAGTTGAGCGATGCACACGGAAGACTCGCGCTGAGTTTTTGAAAACCTACTATGGCGGAAGATTTTCCTGACACGGAGTTACTTATTGAAGAGGTTCGGAAGCGGCCAGAAATTTGGGATGTTTCTTCTGAACTTTATAAAGACAAACACAAGAAACAATCTGCGTGGATTGGAATTGAAAAAGTTGAATTTCGATTAAATGCATTAAACTGAATCAAAAGTATTCGTGGAAAAAGGCCCACAGCACAATATTATCCATACTATCCGTCACATTTGCAACCTCTTTCGGAAAATCAGTTTTCAGGCCAAGCAAGCAATAATTCTAATTACAGGACTCACAATTCTGCCGAAAAATCACAACTTACTAGAATATCCCAACATTCCCAACAGTTTCTGGCACAGTCAGCATCCTCCTATGTACCGCAAATTCTTCAACCTATTCAAGTTGAACAACCGTTGCCATCTCCCACACAGTCAACTTCCTCTTTTGTATCGCAAACTGTACAAATTACTCCAACACCCCAACCATCGCCTGCACAGTCAACCTGTTCTTGCGTGAAGTGCATCAAAAGATTTGATGCTCATTTGGAAATAGTTAAAAAACTTGGCTTCGTCATTTCTTAAATCACTAAACAGAGTTTCAAAAGTACCTCTCAGAAGACGTGCGCTAACAAAGGGATGCGTCCAATACCTCCTTTTTCTTTTTTTACAATAATATCTATATACACAGTAGGCAAACACAACTCTCTTCTTTACGTATATATCCATTTTATATAGTTAATTTTTAATATCTACATAGAGCGAAAGAACTCTACCGGCTGGCAGCTATAAACTGTTTTCTGACTGGATATACGAGATCGTAGGCCCCTCCATTTAACGTTGGATGTACGCAACTACATTTGCCGTTCGTGTACATTAAAACACAGCGTGTGTCGTCCAGCTGACGCTTCGTGCGCGCGACAGCATTTCACGTCCGTGTACACCGAGCCTTACAAATATAACAGAGGTCAATATTTGACCTACGCGGGAACGCCGCGCCGGATGCGGTTGTGCTACTAGGGTTTTTAGGGTCGCTGATTACGATAAGAGAGTCATTTTGAAATCGCTGAATCCGAATCCGACAGTTGGATTCAGCGATTTCAAAAACGATTTTTTTTCTTGAATAGTAGGTACCTACTTAACATTTATCCCAAAAACACTTTAAATTGACCTTGAATGACCTTTAGGACATATGTAAATAAACGCTGGATTCGGACTTAGCGACTTCGAAAACATATGCATGACTTTTTCCAGATTTTGCCGATGGTTTTTTTCTTCACTTGACCTTGAACCTAACGTGATGGAGGGAGGTTAACCGATCCCCTCATCATAATTAGCGATTCCAAAAATCCTAGTAGCACGTAACCCTCGACTTAACCACTTTCGGCGTTCCCGCGTAGATCAAATGTTGACCTGTGTAATTCAAAATTTTTGAACTCTTTAAAAAAGAAATGTTTGCAAATATTGGCAAATTGTAATAAATTCTTAAAGTTTTGAAAAACTTATACAGGTATGTTTAAAAGGAGGAAAAAGTTTGATTCAACCGGTCCAAGTAAAAGATCGGTAAGGAATAATGTCTCTTTTTAATTTCGCAAATAAGAGCGTTGTTTTTAACTTTTATTTTAACATTTACAGAGAAAGATGTTTCTTTTACATGTATTTTATTCTGACTGATGAATCACAGTATCACAGTAATTTTATTAAAATTTGTTTATTAACACTATCAAGGCATCAATAAGGAAGTCTTTGAATGCCTTCTCAAACAACGACAACTTGATGATACCTCTTTACCTTATGCACATTTTTTTATAAAACATTAATTAATATTAAAGGACACCATTGTTAGCTAATGGATTCAAATTACTATTCAAAAGGATTCAGTTCCCTCCTACTCTATTTATTTAAAATATTTACTTATCTAAAGCGAACCTTTACAATTTACAATTAATATCCGCAATTTTTCTTTTAAAACAAATTAATTTATACAGCTGTATTTGCGGATCCTACAACATTTTGTAAAAATATCAGAAATTTGCGAAACTTTATTATATGTAATGCAGATTGGCAATTTGTGGCTCCCGAAAAGCATTAACTTTTTTATGGTAGTTTACTATCTACATATCGATACCTTTTAAATAAATCTTTTTAAGTAACAAAGTGAGTATTTATAAAATAGATTATTTAAGGAACGGACGATTTTAACTTCATTCTTAAAAATAAATCATCATTTTATTTAAAAAATCAAATCAGATTGACTTAATCATGATTTTAATTGTGATATTAAGGAACTGATTTTCTTTGCTAAAAGTTTACTTGGTAAAATTATTATCATTTATCGACGTATCGCTCAGTGTGGGCATTTCAACAAATAATTTTTTTATTTTATTCCAAGTATACTTTTATTTTAGGCCATTTTCAAGCTCCCTTATAAATTCAGTTTAATTATTGATGTACGCCCTCTTTAGTAAATATTGATTTTTTTCTTTAACTGTATTATTCTACGAGCATATACAGGGTCTTGCAGCTCACCTCCCGTCTTATGTAGCTCATTTATTACTTAATGTAAAACTTTCATATTTTGCAGACGTTACCTTTAACCTACGGTGCATTTCAGGAAAATAATTTTGGTTATACAGGGTGTCACAAAAAAGTGTGACGTTACGATGGTGCATTTTTTTAAATGGAACATTGTGTATTTTTTTTGTATATTTAGCTACCTCTTGTAGTCATCTATGTTCCTCTAAAATTTTGGCAACATCGGTTTAGTAATTTCAGAGAGAAAAAAATAAAATATAAAAAAAACTGTTTTGCACCATTGAATTTAAAAATGAATAAAAATAGCAATAGTGCTTGATTAAGAGAATTAAAGAAGGAACTTATTAAGTAACGTAATATCAGTCGCTTAAGTCATGTTTTTTTAATTCGAACTGTACAGGGTGTCCAAAATTTAGTCTCAAACTCTTCAAATTTGAAAGCACTTTATTTTTCTTATTTTAAACATGAGCCCCTGTATATTTTTAGGTCGTTAGATGCAGAATTAAAAAACAAACATTTTTCTAACTAGAACTCTATTGAAATTCCTAACACATTAAAAGTTATTCGTTGAAAACTCATTTTGGCATCTATTTTAATAGTAATACCATTGAATAAAAGTAAGGTGGCTATAAAAAAACAATTTATTGACATTGGAGTTTATTTAACTCACAAAATCCTATTTTGACGTATTATAAAAATTCAAGTAAATTATTATTATTTATTAATTAAATTAAATTAATTTAAGAAAAACCTTTAAATGTTAAATAATTATTTATTTTTAATTTTTAATACTTTTGGCTAATATTATGATAAATTAAACCAATTTCTAGGTAATAATTAACGTTGTTAGGAAACTTTAATGTCAATAAATTGTTTTTCATAGAGCCACCTATCATTTTTATTCAATGGTATTAATACTATTAAAATACATGCCAAAATGAGTTTTCAACGAATAACTTTTAGTGTGTTAGGAATTTCGATAGGGTTCTAATTAGAAAAATGTTTGTTTTTTAATTCTGCATCTAACGACCTAAAAATATACAGGGGCTCATATTTAAAATAGGGGAAAATAAAGTGCTTTCAAATTTGAAGAGTTTGACACTAAATTTTGGACACCCTGTACAGTTCGAATTAACCAAAAAATGACCTAAGCGACTAATATTACGTTACTTAATAAGTTCCGTGTTTAATTTTATTAATCAAGCACTATTAGTATTTTTATTCAATTTTAAATTCAATGGTGCAAAACAGTTTTTTTATATTTTATTTTTTTCTCTGAAATTACTAAACCGATGTTGACAAAATTTTGGAGGAATATAAATAACCACAGGAAGTACCTAAATATACAAAAAAATACACAGTGTTCCATTTTAAAAAATGCACCATCGTCACGTCACACTTTTTGTGACACCCTGTATAACCAAAATTATTTTCCTGAAATGCACCGTGGGTTAAAGGTAACGTCTGCAAAATATGAAAATTTTACAGTGAATAATAAATGAGCTACATAAGACGGGAGGTGAGCTGCAGGACCCTGTATAGCCAACAGAACCACTCGAATACCAACACCTTTGAAAAAATGTAGGTATGCCAAATTTTTAGATTTTTTTCAAGTTTATGTTTTTTGGCTCTTTGTTATTTTTGACGTAGTCAACAATATAAAAAATCAGATGTTTACACTTTCTGTTTTTTTTATCTATGTCATCATTTTGCAGTCTTTTTAAGCTGTCTGATAAACCCAATTTGATTTATATTGATTAGATTATTTTATTGGGTTAATACTAAATTATTTAATTTGTGGTTATGCCAACTTAAGTTCAAAAGCCCAACACTTTGCCAATAACGAAATAATTGCAAAAAATGTTTTTTTTTTGGAACTTTTAAGGCTATAACCTATTTTAATTTGCTTTCCTTTTTATTTGTTTTTTTTTAATAAATTTATAGCAATACAACACCTTAAAACATAACTTTTATTTAAAAAGAGCTGTAGTTTAGAAAAAATAAATTTGAATATTTAACTTTTAAACTAAGTTATCACTAACTCCCTGTGATCGTCGTCCAATGCACTAGTGTTCAAACTATTTTATTTTGTACACTAGTAATAATTTACGCACTAATTTCAAAAAACTGGTTATTAGAATTAAATTTTCGGAACTAGTTCATTCATAGCACAAGTAAGCAACTGCGTATACCTGGGGCCCCACAATATTTATTGTAGTCAATGTATACACCACAGCAAGTAAGTAATCAATAGTAAATTTTATGCATACCTAAATAAAGTTGTTTTATTTAAGGCATAAGCGATTTTTTACTTTACTACACAATGCCATACACAATAACCATCAGTGGGGGTAAAAAAATGATTTTATAGCAGACAAAGTTATTGCGTCTGTTCTAAGTTTTAGGTACATACCCTAGTACAGACAAAAAGACAATATTAAAAAATATATGTTGCCGGTTTCTTTTACTTAAGACATGGACTTGGACATGTAAAAATTTATAATACGCGTATGTATTATTTACCATCGGGTCCCCCACCTATGGGATCTTTGATCACAAGCCGCTAACATGGTATTGTTTTTTACTTAATAGATAATATCTAAAATCATAGACACAGGTAACGTTAATTTTATTTTTAATTAAATAGCTGCAGTGTAACAGCAAATTTGGTTTCACCTCTTAACCTTTTTTCAGATTTAGATAAATATGAGGTATAAGATCATGGAAATACCGTTACTAAAAAAGAAAGTCTATTCCTGCTGTTCGGCAACTTAATTCAGTAAATGCATGTATCTAATAAGAAAGACAGGAAAAAAATAGGTTTAAAATTTTAGTAAAAAAAATACTAGCAATTTTTTAAAGGCTGGATAGCTTACCTTTTTATAAATAATGTTCACTAAAAAGTCCTTTTTGTACACGAATTATTTGTATATGTCTGTACAATAATAATGAACGTAAACAACACCACGTTAGGTTACAAATTTTCTTACGACCACAACATACCACCTTCCGAATTGCTTATCGCAAACTGAAAAACTAAAACAGAACCTTAACTGAAATGAAAAGACAAGTTGACAGAATGTGACAGATTTCGCACTGGTACAGTAGCTGTGTTCGTTATATTCTTCGTCGGCAATATCGGTGCAGTGCTCGGATCACTCGATCCCTGGTATTTTGAACGATAGAAACCACACTTAAATATTGCGCTTTTTAATATTTAAATTCAACGTTTTGCCGATTGAAGAGCGATTATGGATGGGGAAGTTTAATGATGATCTTCATAATATTTATTGCTAAGCATTAGTTCTTATGTACAAAAATCAATAGGTAATTAATTATTAATTTTTTATTTTTAAACCCAAATGTGTGTGACTACGAGAATAATTTTAACGAATCTAAAAGCTCCGATAAAGAAAAAGAAGCAGAAACTGCTTTAGGGACGCCATTTCTTCAGAAATCGAAAAAATTGCATCGGCAAACTTACGTAAAAAATTTGATGTTTGGTGCGCACAAAAAAAGGTAGTAAGTATTTCAGAAGAAGTTTTTGAAATTTTTTTACTTACCGGGCCTTCGGTCGATTTTATTGAAATCTAGTATACGGCAGTTTTTGGGTCGCTGATTACGAATTTAAAGTCAAATTTTGTCTGAAACTTCTATTTTTTTAATATAACGACCCACTCGGACCTAACTTCAAAACTGCATAAAATTTCCTAAAAATAAGTCTTCTTAAAATTGATTACACCAAAATAAGAAATTTTATGGTTATACACCTATTATTTTATGGGATAAATTTATTTTCACGTTTTTTTAGAAATTATTAAAAAAAAAGCACAACAAGCACTTCCCAAAATATTATTTTTACTTTTAAAAAGTCAACAAAATATTCTAGGGATTTTAGACAGTTTTAGGTTGGTACGCAAAGGACGCGCGAAACAAATGAATGCGCCTACTTTTTAAATTTGTTTTTTTTTTAATTGAATTATATAAAATAAAGGAAAATGTTTTTGGTAGGCGCATTTAATTGTTTCGCGAGTCTTTGGCGTACCAACATAAAACTGTCTAAATTCCCTAGACAGTTCTATTAACTTTTTAAAAGTAAAAATGCCCCTTTTATTCCCTGGAGTATTTATTCAATGATCGACACTAGAATTTATCTCAATAAAAATGTGGACATCAGTTAATATATCAGTGGTATTGCATTTCTCAAGAGAAAGTCAAGTGGTTATAAACCAAAAAAGTCCAAAATATTTTCCAAAAAATAGGTTGAAAGGTTCCTGAAAGAAGCTGACAACGAAAATGATTTATTAGAGAAAGTGTTAATCCTTGGTAGGAGTTGACTTATTTCAAGATAAAAGACATTGGGGATGCTATGTTGTTTATTAAAATCACCATTTCCGATACAAAAACCAATGTTTTGAGAATATTTACAATATTAGAAGAAAATATAATAGTGAGTTTTTTAGACATTTTTCGGAAACATGTAGGCCTACGTCCATTTAGTATCGATCACAATCGATTTTTCATCGCGTACAGAATTTTTAATGCACTACACAACCAGTGGGTATAAATACTATAAGTTATATATCTATTGCCAAATTCCTTGGACTTTCCAATGAAAACGCCTACATTGGGCACTGCTTTAGAAGGTGTTCTGCGACCTTTCTTACGGATTCAGGAGCCAACATATCGATGCTGAAAAGACACGGAGGTGGGCGCAGAGACGGATGGGCGCTAAAATTATTACCGGGCATTTGGAGTGATGCGGCGACATAAGAGTATTGTCTTCACCTCCCCCCAATAAACATATATAAATTGAATTCACTTTTTTTTGATAAAGTATATTTATATTACAAAGTAAATACCAATGATTTTTTAATAGTTTGAAATTTTGTGCAACGCAGTCGATTCCATATCGGCTGGATAAAAGTTCTTGATGTAAAGTAATTCATAGACGATTTTTGATGTATTTCAGTTTTAAAAAACAGCGTTCACAGGCCACTTGAGTGCAGATAAAAGAGCAGACTGCATTGCAAGATATTTATATGCCAGACCGATAATCAAATAGGCATTACATATTAAGCTGTACCGTTCTAAAACTAAAAGACAGCAAATCTCGCAACTGCGACGAAAACTGGTACATTTTTGAAAACGAATTTCATCGTCTTGTTCTTTATCGACTTCATCATTATCTTTAAATTCTTCGTCATCATTGTCTTCAGCTTCGATTGAACTCAAGCCATTCTTCAAATTTGGCCAGCAAAATGCATCAATTCTTTTCTCAAGCGATCTGCGGTAGCTTCTTCGTTTATTTTTATCAACAATTTGCTGAGCTAATCAAAAGCATTCATTGGTATTGTTTCTTCGTTGACTTGGTCGAAATTTTTAGGATCTAGGTATGCAAAAATTCGATATATAATACTCGTCACCGCGGATACCGTTATAAGTATTAATTCTGTATTTATCGAGTACGCTCATCTCTTTCTTGTCAGCAGCAAGTTAGTTTAAGGTTAGCCATCGCCGCTCTCACATGTTAGTGTGCTGCGCACACCCATTGATGCGCTCCAGTAAAAAAAAATAAATTTTTAGTGTACGTTTGGTCTTATCTGCACGTTTTTCGACTATCACTGCAAGCCGCTTGCGTACGCTTATTTATTTTTCAGTTTTTGTAATTATGAAAAATAAATAAGCGTACGCAAGCAAGCCGCTTGTTTTTGTAATAATTATTGTTTTTATTATATAAAAGTATTTTTTCTCTTCAACGTCCCGGCGCTGCAGTATCGAAATCGCGGTGGCGTACCGGGCATTTGCCCGGCTTGCCCTATGGCCCATCCGTCGCTGGTTGATGCAAGTATTATCTTTTTTATAATAAAAAACAAACTATATATGTGCGACCTATGTACATTTCTCTGATATTAAAGGAATGGATTATTAATGTATATATTAAATGATTTGACATTCGATACATTATGATTTATTTTTCTTTTACGTACGCGTGCATAAAAGACTGCCTTTCCGACATCAAAATGACGAGCGAAAAGTAATTATTTCGATACGATTTTACGATAAATATATAACGTGGTTAATAATAATCAAGTGGATTAGATGCGAACGGGTAAAAGTAATTTATTTTAAAAATTTAACGGACGTGAAAACACTCTCCTCATGGTGATGCATCAGCTTTTTAAATTATACCTATTTAAAGAACTTTGGAGTAAACTTTCTATTCTACATTTTTTTAACTTCCTGATTTTTAAAAACTGGGTAATTTATTAGTTAGCCACTTGCATAAAGGATTTTTATAACATTTTTTATAAAAGTTTTTAATACATTAACTTTTAGTGTTGTACCCTTCGAGCATACACCTTCTAGAGCAGTGGTTCCCAATCTGTGGTCCGCGGACTAGAGGTGGCCCATAAAAGCTCATAAGTGATCCGCGACAGAAAAAAAAAACGAGAAATCTAAAGATTTATTAAAAAAAGCTAGAAATTAGTAATTTTTCAACATTTTACTGTTTTTTATTCATTTTACAACGCAAAATCGTACTGGAAATACTGTTACGGACTTTAAAAAAATATATTTGTTTAGTTGATAAAAATGTAGAAAGTTAGAATTATTTTATTTGAGGTAATAATTTAATAAATATAAATTTCATTAATTTGTCCCCATTCCAACGACCATTGTAGAGTATCCTGAGAGTGCCGGAGTCTTCCATTTTTCACGTTCCCTGCATCCTGTATTAAAAGAATTCTTCCAGCTAATTCTAGACTTTTTCATTCTTTTCCACATTACTATAAATAGCGCGAAGAAAGTCCGCAAAGCACAGTATGTTGTTGATTTCGAAGTGTTCAGAACATGACAGAGATAGTTAAACCGTTAGCACAGTTACGTTGTCTTGTTGTTACCATATTAACGTTTGTGAACCTGATTGTTAATAAAAAGGTGTAAAATGAGGATCCGCGTTTTTATCAGGGTGTTACGGAAGATTTGGTGTGGCGGAACGAGATCTCCAAGGAGGTCGAAGTGGTTAAGAAGATTTCTTTTAATGCCAGTTGGGACAAGACAACAAACAGCAATTATGAAGGAAATAAGTGCACTGATAAAACAATTGATGGAAAAACAAGAATCCATGAGGAAAGATCTGGTGAAAGAAATGAAGAGGAAAGATCTGGTGAAAGAAATGAAGACCAATCAAGAAATAATGAAGAGAAGTCAAGACCACATGAGAGAAGATCTGACAAGAGAAATGAAAAGAGAAGTCAGGAAGGAACGAAGACCAGCCAAGAAGCCATGAGAGAAGATTTAAAAAGAGAAATGAAGACAAATCAAAAGGAAAAAAAAGTCAAGATGAAATATGGAGCGAAATTCGAACTAGTCAAGAAGAAACCCAGCAACAAATAGAAAAAATTCAAAAAGACAATAAAAGAAGCCAGGCAAAAATAAAGCAAGAGCTCAAAGAAAAAATGGCAAAGATCCGCAAAAACCTTAAAGGAGAATTTTATTAAAGCCAAGATAAGATAAGAAAACAAATGTGGCTTGAGTTAAAACTTCCCAAAAAAGAGGTTAAAAAAGAAATAGAAAAATTGCAGAAAGTCAAAGGCCTAATACAAAAGTAAGTACAGCAATTACAGCAACAAATTAAAAATATAGCTACTACCGGTGTCGTTTCAGAATGTGGTACCTCAGTTACTGTTATAAAACCACTCTTTTTTGATGGCAAGGTACCATCGGTTACATATCTTCGATATACTCTAGTAATTGCTCTTCGTAAATAAAACAAGAATTTGCAATTGGTAAGTTCACTGAAAGCTTACGTGATCCAGATATGAACCAGGCGTTAAAAATGGCCAGACTTACAAAAATATCTGAAGCTTTTGTTTATGCACTTTAATTTAAAACAGCTCAACAAACATCGAGGAGTCAGGCAAGACTTCAAGAAATAAATTTTGTACCAGAAGAAGGCATTTCTGATAACGATTTGACAAGAGTGATAAAAGAGTTACAAGAAATCTTACGTAAAAAGCAAACAGATGGGAACAACAGTATGACTTTCCTACGAGCCACTGCTACTTTTGAACGATTTATGGAGTTAACAATACAATACGGGGACTTAGAAAACATTCTTAGTATACCTAGATGAAATTATTATTTTTGGAAAACACATTTAAGAACCACCTGAAAAATGCTGAAAAGGTTTTTCAGAAGTTAAGATCTGCCTAGCTGAAGCTTAGTCCAAAGAAATGTCACCTTTTCTGGAATATAATTACCAAATATGTAGTGAAAACAGATCCAGAAAAGACAGAAGCTATCTAAACTGGTCTACACTGAAAAACAAGCATGAAATAAGAAGTTTCCTAGGACTCTGCACTTCTATACAAAATTTATCCACGGGTTTGCTGATATTGCGAAACCAGTACATCGACTTACTGAAAATCTTTTGTAATCCCCCAGTGTTGTCATATCCACAACCCACTGGACACTGATGCAAGCATTACTTCTATTGGTGGAATTTTGTCACATGTACAAGATGGCCAAGAAAAAGTGATAGCTTATTTCAGCAAAGATCTTTCTAAACCTTAACGAAATTATTATGTGACCAGAAAAAAACTTTTAGCTATCATCAAATCACTGAAGCACTTTCATAAGTACCTTTATGGCCAGAAACTTCACCAGGGAACAGACCATGCATCACTTATATGGTTTCTTCAGTTCAAGAATCCCAAAGGCCAGATAGCACGATGGTTACAACGTATTCAAAAATACGATTTTAAAATTGAACATCGAAGAGGTTTGAACCATAAAAATGCCGACGCTCTATCAAGAAGAACTTGCCCAGAAAATTGTAAACGTTGCAGTAGACGTAAAGAACAAGAAAATCCTGATGAATTTTACTGCCGAAGAACACGCATCCATTTCTCTCAAGAATAGGACCCTCAAATTCTCGCAAAAAAAAACAACGAGACGATTTTGATCTTGATGATATTGTGAAACTTTAGACAGAAAATTCAGAACGCCCCCATATTAGAAAATAGCTTCAAAGTCTCCGAAATATAAAGGGTACTGGGCCATATGTCACTCTTTGATAATAAAAGATGGCCTATTGAAAAGAGTCTGAAAGTTCTGACGGCAAAAGCCATACCTATCAAACAATACTACACAGTACAGAAATATTGCAAGCCTTGCACAATGGTATAGGAGGTAATCATTTTAAAGTTATGAAGACTCTTGAAAAGGTTCGAGAAAGGTTCTACTGGCTGGGAAGTCGTGCCGATGTTAAAGACTGGTGCAGAATTTGTAAGGACTGCGCCGCCAGCAAGGCACCTAAGACACGAAGCCATGGCAACGTAAAGGAATACAATGTAGGATCACCTTTTGAGAGTATTGCCATAGACATAGCAAGAATATTTTAAGTAAGTAGATATGGAAATCGATATACCTTGATACCGATAAACTACTTTAGCAAATGGCCGAAAGTCTACGCAATTCCAAATTAAGAAACTACCACAATTGCCGACATACTATTTCAACAAAGGATTTGGAATGGAATGGAAATACTGATTAAGGTAAAAACTTTGAGTCCGATCTATTCAAAAACCTCTTTCATCTCATAGGAATCCACAAAATCAAAACCAAATCCGTTCATCCCCAGTCAGATGGAATAGTTGAGAGATTTAACAGAACTCCTGATTACTACATGAAAATTAAAGTAAATGACCAACAAAGTAACTGGGACAACTATAAACAGCCATTTTTACTAGACTATCGCTCCGCACTTCACGAAAATACTGGAACGGGATTCTACAAAAGTTCTTTTTTGAGCGTTGACTTACTGGACGACCTTCTACCAAAGAGAAACCAGCAGAAGATTATGTAAGTTCAAGACTTTTTCATTCTTTTCCACATTACTATAAAAAGCTTTAAGGAAGCCCGAAAGGCCAGTTTAGACTTTCGAAGTGTTCAGAACTTGACAGAGACAGTTACACCGTTAACATAGTTACGTTGTAATGTTGTTACCATAGAAACTTTTGTGAACCTTATTGTTAATAAAAAGGTGTAAAATGAGGATCCGTGTTTTGATACGAGATGGTAGGGAATAATACTCTTCTAGAATAACAACCCACTGAAATCCTAGATATATGAAGTTTTCCATAAAACAGGTAAACACAATTAAAAGTAATGCTCTTATTATTATTAAATTTTTGATATTTTTTCTCTAAGCGTCTTATAAGAGCTTAATTAAACTTTGACATATATTTGTGATAGTTAAAAGCAATTTTTCTTGATAAAGTAGTAAAGTAAATAAGTGACTTTACAATTAACTTTTTGGTTATATAATTTTTCAATAAATTATGCCAAGTGTCACAGGAGTGACAAGTGATACGGGTTGTCCCAAAAACTGAAATATTTTCGAAACTGTGACTTGAAAATATCTGATTTCTCTTGTGTTATAAAACAATTTCTATTTGTGCCGTAACGTCGTCGTATCTTTACGCCTTATGGACTTTGCAGTCGGGAAGGCGATTTGGGTTTTGAAGTGAAATAAAAATAATTTCTTTTACTAAATTCAAGTGAATTTTTGCGCCAAAATCAAAGGCCAATCAAAGGTAACTTTTCCTATTACATAATTTGTGAATTTAAGCCATATTGATAAGAAGGTAAACATCTGATATTGTCAATAGCTTGTAAGTTTATGTTTCGAATTTCTAAGAATTTGACAAATTGATTCTAAGGCTATCAGTGCCTATTTAAAAGTAATTTTGATTATTCACATTTCTTTTGATTATAATGACTTTGTTCATTATGTCAGCAACAATCACAACATGTATAAAGGTTGTTGTTCCCAAGGTTATTCAGGATTCATGTTTTCCTTTAATTGGCATTCGCCTGGCCCCTGGATGTTTGTTTAGCTGTTTCAAATTGAAGTGTATAGGCCAGAGATTCAGATATTTTTTTAAGTGTGGCCGTACTTAACGCCTGGTTCATTTCCGGATCACGTAAGCCTTTAATGAAACTACTTACTGCAAATTCTTGTTTTATTTCTTTTGAATAGGCTGGATATGTCAGGTTAATTAGTCGTAAAATATCAGCTTCATACTCCTAAGGCATTAGTTGTATCTCTGCCTTCCTCCTTGAAGCTGCGCCTTATAAACTTCCTTCAATTGTGTTTCGCCATAACTCGTTTCCAGGAACATCACAATGGATTCATAGTCATATTTCTTTTTTTCGGAAAAGTTTCTTAAAATCTCCATAACTTCACCTTGAAGAGCAAGTACTAAAGCGCGTGCCTTCTCCTGTGAACTCCATTTATTACCGTTAGCAGCAGCTTCAAATTATCGTAGGTACGTAACCCTGCGTACGTTATTATTAAACGTTGGTAGTTTTATAACAGAAACTGCGATCGCATGTATTTAAATCTTGAGACAGTCCACCAAAGCGGAGGCTTCAATACTAACGTATCGTGGATGTCTTAAGTGTGGTTAGAGGGACTTTTCTTATACAAGACTTAAATACTTGGAAATTTGGAGAAGCGAAAACTTCTGCGAGTAGCAGATTCCAGTTTGGCCACTCTGGGTATGACGGAACGAAAAAAGTGAGAAGTTTGGAGCCTCTTAAGTTGGAATAGGATGCATAAAAGCGGCACTACCTGTTTCTGTTAGGACCTGTCAGAGAAATAATGCTTGCCAACTCCTTGGAGGAGCAAAAGCCGTGAAAATACCTATAAAAATGCGACATATCCCCTACAGCCCGTCGGTGGGTAAGAGAAGGAAGCTTTTGTATAAGCGTGAAATCATAAATAAGACAAATAGCTCTTTTTTAAGTAGAATCAAGGATGATAAGACTTGTAGGAAACGCAATTCCCCAGACATGAGAACAATATTCTAAAGATGGTCTGATTTGAAATACATACGAAGTATACAGATAAAATGGATAGAAATACTTTTTGGCTCGAAAGAGGAATCCAAACTTTTTTGAACCAGTTGAGGCTATGGATTTAAAGTTTTTGTGCCAGTTAAGGTTATTCTCAAAAGTAAGGCAAAAAATGATTTAATGACTTTTTTTTTCGTGACACCGAACATGACTGTGTCTTGGAGCGTTAAACTGGACAAGATGTTTAATGTCCAAATCAAGATAAGTTTAAGGTCTTGTAAAAGAGATATTTGCATTGACCTGCGCTTGTTTTTCAAATCCGGCCTATAGGCTGGCTTAAGTAATTGAATATTAGAGTGGAGGATACTATCGTCAGCCAAACTAATAATAGGATTGATTGTGAAAGACAGATCGTTGATGTAAGAAGACACATAGTTGGTGCCCTGGAGCGTCCCATCACTAATTTAGGTAGAACTGGAATGATGACGTTACGATATTATAAGTAACAAACAATAAACGCAAAATGATAGTTACAATTTAATACACACTAATCACTAAAATAAGGAGGTTTTTATTAATCCAAAAAACTTCTCCAACCACAAAATAAAACCACACCAGGCAAAACAATCAAAATTAATACGCGCCGCGCCGTCACACACGAGAACAGGACTCCAGCTTTGTCAAAAGTTTAAAATGTTGCCTACTAACACACTGATTTATCAGTGTGTATATAGTCAACACATTACAAAATTTCGTGGAATTTTGTTACTGCAAAAAATCAGAGGGGCCCCTTAATAACAGTTATTGCTTAGTGGGCCGGACATGTTTAATCAAACAGGCCATAGTAGTGGGCTTCCATACACCTTCAAACTTCCTTGGATTTTCTCAGATCTTTACCATCTTTTCTTTTAGCTCTTGCTGCTTGGCTTCTTTTAATGTCCTTTTGGATTGTCTCTATTTGTTGTCGTGTTTTTTCTTGACTAGTTCGACTTTCGCTCTTTAATTCTTCTTGACTTTTTTTTTCATTGCCTTTTGATTGGCCTTCATTTCTTTTTTTTTAATCTTCTCTTGTTGATTCTTGGCTGGTTTTCATTTCTTCTTCACTTCGCTTCATTTCTACTTAATTGCTCTTCATTTCTCTTTTAGATCTTCTTTCATGGATTCTGGAATTTTCTTCATTTCTTCTTGTTTTTCCCTTATTTAATTTATAAGGCTACTTAGGAATCTCGTTCCGCTTCTGACACCCAATGTTCCGTGACAGCTCGTATAAAAACACGGATCCTGGTTTTACACCTTTTTTTATTGGAAGTCAGGTTCACAAACGTTTCCATGGTAACCATTATACAACGTAACCTAACTATGCTAACGGTTTAACTTTCTCGTGTCAATTACTTTATGCTTCGAAAATTAAAAATACACTGGCTCATGCGGACTTCCTTCGCGTTTTTTATAGTAATGTGGAAAAGAATGAAAAAGTCTGGAATAAGCTGGAAGGATTCTTTTACTACAGGATGCAAGAAAAGTGCAAAATAGATGACTCTTATTAACCTAAATAAAATAATTTTAACTTCCTACATTTCTATTCACTAAACAAACAGTTTTAAATTCCGTAACAATATTTATTTGTGATCAAGTGTTACCGCACTTTTGTATCTAACCTAGCCTTACTATGACAGCACTAATGACATTGGGCAGACTAGTCCATCTACCTATCTTTTACACGATGGTTTTACACACTCTCTCTCTCTCTTTGTTTATTCTAAGGGATGTACACACCGATAAAACAAACAAGAACAAACATTCGTTCTGGTTCACCTTGTTTGTATGTGTTTTTTGTTTATTGTTCGCCTTTTTTTTTGTCTACATAGCGCAATCAAATATTTGTTTACTTTTGTTTGACCAGTTGGAAAAGTTATGGATGTCGACAAACAAAATTAATTTCTTTTAGGTATGTACACACCGAAAAAACAAACATTCGTTCTTGTTTACTTTCTTTGTATATGTTTTTTGTTTATTGTTCGCTTTTTCCGTCTACATAGCGCAACCAAATGTTTGTTTACTTTTGTTCGACTAGTTGGAATAGTTATGGATAACCATAAAAACAAAAATTCTCTTTGATGTACCGAGGTCCACTGGAACACGTGTGAACAAGAACAAACGAACGTTTGTTCGCCGTTTTAACTGTCTACACTGAAGAAAAACGTTTGTTTGCCGATGTTTGTTCTTGTTTGTTTTTTCGGTGTGTACATACCTTTTGATGTACCGACGTCTACTCGAACATGTATGAACAAGCACAAACAAATGTTTGTTCGCGTTTTTACTGTCTACACTAAAGAAAAACGTTTGTTTGCTGTTGTTTGTTCTTGTTTGTTTGTTACCTTTATAAATGTAGTAAAACAGACGGCCTTATGTAAATGCAGTTGTTTTTGTCTACTTCGGCAAGATGGATAACATAATGGTGTATTTAAATGAACACGTACTTTTTAAAGCGAAAAAGGAGGTGATACAGCTATTACAGCTAGATAAAATTGAGACAAATGGCCTAACAATCACACAGTTTCATTTAAGTTTGTATGGTTAGGTAGAAATAATTGTAATATTTTTTGTTAATCTATTAATAGGAAAACAGATGTAATTAGATTGTTTTTATTGAGAACAGCTTTTTCTTTTTTATCTTAGTATTCAGACACTGAAGTCGTTTGGATCGAAACAATTATAAGGTCTGTTTGTTTACTTTGTAATAAGTTCAGAGTAGGACAGAGTAGAAAAGTGTAGGAGTAAAAAGTGGACTAAGTGTATTTCGGAAATTAAAATTGGCTTTATGGTTATGTTAATAAACAAATAACCTAAACAGAGTCTATTAATCTAAAGGGGTTATGACATCGTCGAGAATGGGGATAGCAAAAGTCCAAGACTTGAGGGTGTGAAAAGGTTCTCTTATGTTGGCGGCTCTGTCGGGTAACTCTAAAAGTTACTAGCATTCTCAGCTGTGGACAGAGTCGTGCCACAAGTCGAAGTTTTTATATGGGGTTATTTTTACAGTTGAAAATATTTGTTTACAGAGTTGATATTTTATTGGTTTTGACTGTTTTTAGTATATTGTTTTTGGTAGTGTTTAGTCGTGTAGTTTTAATTAGTCCTTAGTGTGCAATAGACCAAAAAGTTGTGTTTCCCATAAGGATTCTGTTATTTGCTCGGAGCATGTTAAAAAAGACGATTTTTATATGTCTTCCAGAAAAATTGCAAAAGCGGTGATTATGAGATCCTGATCAAAAAGGAAAAAGGCGATTAATAAAAGAAGGTAAGGTGAAAAATATGATATATCCGGGTCCGGTGTCGTTTAGCTCCATTTGATTTGAAAAAAATAAATATTACGGATAAAAAGAACACATTTTGTTTAGTATGTTTCAAAAAGAAAAAAAACCGAAAAAAATACATTTTTGCAGAGAAAAATGAAATTAAAAGTCGGAAAAACACTGTTTTTAGGTTAAGTAAAAGGCCAGAATTTGCAACGTTGTCGGATCAAGAAAAAATTTGTTTGACGGCGCATTTATGATAAAGAAATTTTTCAATTTAATGAGGAAAACCTAACGACAAATAACCAAAAACTAACCAGAACCAGGTAATACTTTGGAAGTTGTTGTTTGTTAGTTCTGGTTAGTTTTTTCTATAAAAAAACTTTATTTCTGGTAAATGGAAAAAACAACCTTCAATAATAACAAATTATTAGAAAACATCTGGCAACATTGCTTTTTCAAGAAGAAATTCCTAAACAAAATGAAATCGTATCATCTCTTTTTGTAGGTATTCTTTCTCACTTTTTTCATGTTATTCGGCCATATTACCTTATCCTATTTTATATGGAAAATAGAGAAATTATTTTATTTTGTGTTAATGTGAGTAAAAAATTAATTTTTTCAGACCCTATGTGTTTTATTATGGTGTAATAAATGAGTGACAAAAAAATTATATCAAAATATTGCTGTTTAAAAATGGAGCTAAAGTTCACCGAAGCCGATATATCCTAATGCTGCTATTACTAACAAATATTTTTTTATTGTAGCAGTTCCATTCATTTTGCATTTTTACACCTCGGATAACACAAACATGGTTTTTAAGTCCACCAGTGACTCTTCACAACTCTGAATGTAGTTACACAGTTATTAGTAAGTAAATTGAAATTTTTGTGTGATTTTAATTATAATTATTTGTTGTCAAGAAAGTAAATAGTAATATTGACTTGCTTATACCTAGAATTGATCAACTTTAGGTATATGCATTAATGTACCTTCAGAATGTGTATTTAATATTTTTTCCCATTATTTTGTACATTTATTAGGTTGGCGGTTAGTTACATTCTTTAATTGTATTTAATTTTTTTTGAATACTTATCTACCAATTACTTGGTATATTATGTTGAAAAAGACATGTTTTAAAATATAGTTTATATTTTTTAGATTTGCCTTTTACAAGTTTAAAATTAACTGATGTAAACCTACCTTGCACTGAAGAAGTTTTTGTTTAGATTGTGTAGTATGAAGTGGACTGCGAGTACCAAATAAGAACACGAGATCTAATTCTTTGTTTTATCTTGCAAGGGCTGCCAACAAACTATAAATGAAATTTTTGTGTTTGTATTAAGTAAGATTTTAATGCTTAAATGATTTGTATGTTTTAAAATATGAAATGTAGTATACCACAAAATATTATTAAATAATACCACTAAGTACTGTGTTCTTTTCTTCCATATCTATTTCAAAATGTAAAAATTTCAGTTGTATTTTATTTAATTGTTTCAATTGTAAATGTATTGTAGTGTTGTAGTTGTGAAACAAATAAAGTTTAGTTTTTTAGTAATAAACCTGTATTCACATTTTTTTACATAAAATAATTCATTTTATTGCCAAAGTGGAAAATTTTGCTATTAGTCTGCACTCGATTCTGCAATATCAAGATGCTGTATGGTCCGTAAGTAAATAAATAACTAGTTTTTAAAAGTAACATAATTAGTTTTTAAAATAAAATAAATTAAGGATTAATAGACAAGTTTATATATTTATAAAGTAATACAAAAACACCGTCATAAATTCCTAAAAAAAAATTAATTTTTCTATGGCTTCCAGTATCTGATTTGGAGTTGGATATTTTGTAATCTTACAAAGATCTTCAAGATAGCTTGTAAAAGCCCATTTCTGATCCTGCACTTACAGAAAAGCTTCCTTCCTGTCTTTCTTCTATAGGTATTTTCACGCCTTCTGCTTAGACGAGTTGGTCAGTATAATTCCTTTTCTGGCAGCTCCCAACAGAGCAACACGTAGTGCAACTTTTATGCATCTTTTAACAGTTCAGCTAGAGAGGCCCCGAACTTCCCGCTTTCTTCTTTCCTTCATCCCTAGAGTGTCAAGACTATGGAACCTGCTACCTGCAGAATTTAAGTCTCTTGTGAATTAACTCCCTCTTACCACACTTCAGCCACTCACGGGGCGTTCATACTAGGCCTAAGCCTTCGCGGACTGTTCCAAGATAAAAAAATAATTAAAGTCCCCAAATTTCTTTACTTGCTCATAAAATTTTATAAACGTCGTAATATAGGTGGGTATTATTAAAGAAAAAAAGTGTTAATAATTCAATATAGTGTTTTTAAAATAAAAGTAACATAATTAGTTTTAAAAATAAAAAAATTTAGGATTAATAAAAAGTTTATATATTTATCAATTATTAAAAAATTACGTAGTAATCCATTGAAAAAGGTACGCCATCGTCGTGTTGTCGCTTAATTTTTAATTTCAATACTTAATGAATTACATTTATATTTTTGAAATATAATTTTGTCTTCTTCGTATAAAAGCAGTTTTTCGTTTTCACCTCAGATTCTACGCCAATTGTCCCGGCATAAAATCCAACATGGCCGAAATGGACCATCTTGACGTCACACAGGGGAAGTTTCTTCAATATGGCGGATGTCATAACCCTCCTAGAATTAGCTTAATAAACTCTGAACCTAAAGGTCTTATAGTAAAAATGCATCTAACTTCACTACTTCGAGAGTTAGAGTAATTAAGTGAAAACTAGTTTACACCAGAATTCAGACCAAACACTTAATCCTAAAATACTTTGATGATAACTATATTTCTAGATAACAAACATACCTATAATAAGATTATAGTTTTAAAAAATCTTCACCCAATCTAGCCTCATAATAGCCTAGTTTACATCGCGAGGATCAATTTGATCCTTGGACTAAATCGAGTACTTATTTTTCTTAGTACACAAGTACTACACCAACTTAATTTGTTAATTAATTTAATTCAGGTTTAACCAATGGCGGCTCGAGGTCAATCTTTCGGGGAGGTCATTAGTTAAAATTTTAAATGAATATGGCTTAACTAATTTTTAGTTAAAAAACAATTTTAGGCATTTTATTTCACACAGACGTTTACTCCAAAAAGAAAATTCAAAAATAAATGATTTAGCAAGATTATTTTATTTGAATAATTATATTTCTATTTATTAAGAAACAACAATATAACAAATAATATGCATCGACATCTGTTTAAACAAAAAAATTGCACAACATATTCTAAAAAAAAATCTCACACCCGACAGTAAGTAATATCGCTATGCCAAAGGTATGACGGCAACTTATAGGTTAAAAATAAGCCTATTTATATAATAAAAAATAAAAAGGGTTACTTAACTTACCTAAATAGTCATAAATTTCAGTTCAATTCTTCTGTCTTTGGGACTTGCAAAATGATTGATTACTTCTTCATTGTAATTTACAATATTATTTCAATACCTAACATGGCCAACGCAGAGAGTCTACCTTCCCCCAATGTGTTGCGTAAAAATGTCTTTATTCTATTTAATGTAGAGAAGCATCTCTCGCTCTCTACAGTTGTCATCGGTAACGTACACAAAATTGTCAACAAATGCACTGTTTCCGAACTTACATTACAAAAATATACACCAACAAAAAATAAATTCCTAAAATCGTATATAATCCGTTCTATAAAAACCGTATAACAAACAAACACCTTGAAAAATGCGTAAAACAGCCAAAATTGCCCAATCCTTAAATAAGATCGGGAAAACTCCACTCGGCTGCGTTTAAAACAATGCGGTCAATGATGGCAGGCAGCCCGGTTTTTGGCCAACAAACGAAACCATTTGGAGATCGCTGCGCAAAGCTTGTGGAATCCAGTAATCGATCAACGAGTTTATATGCTTAGAATAATTAAGGAAAGTTTAAAAGATTGAAAAAAAAATAGTTTTTTCATTTATATCATTATTATGTTTTTGTTCGGAATTATTAGTCAAAAATATTGGGAGGTCATTGACCAAATGACCCAATGGAGGAGCTGCCACTGGGTTTAACTCTAGTAACAAAATAACAACTAGACATATGATCAAAACCTAACTTTGTTTTTTTAAATATATAGTGATAAATTTATTATTTAAAAAAAAAAAAAAATTACCCACAAAACCATAAAGAAACGTTAAAAACAAAAACATATTTTGTAGGTTAACACAAAATTGTCAACAAATGCACTGTTTCCGAACTTACATTACAAAAATATACACCAACAAAAAATAAATTCCTAAAATCGTATATAATCCGTTCTATAAAAACCGTATAACAAACAAACACCTTGAAAAATGCGTAATTTTCCTCTTCGCGGCTGTTGACCCAGATCATGCGATTACACTGCTTTGGAAAGCAGCCAAAATTGCCCAATCCTTAAATTAGATCGGGAAAACTCCACTCGGCTGCGTTTAAAACAATGCGGTCAATAAGGCAGGCAGCCCGGTTTTTGGCCAACAAACGAAACCATTTGGAGATCGCTGCGCAAAGCTTGTGGAATCCAGTAATCGATCAACGAGTTAATATGCTTAGAATAATTAAAGAAAATTTAAAAGATTGAAAAAAAAATAGTTTTTTCATTTATAACATTATTATGTTTTTGTTCGGAATTATTAGTCAAAAATATTGGGAGGTCATTGACCAAATGACCCAATGGAGGAGCTGCCACTGGGTTTAACTCTAGTAACAAAATAACAACTAGACATATGATCAAAACCTAACTTTGTTTTTTTAAATATATAGTGCTAAATTTATTATTTAAAAAAAAACAAAAATTACCCACAAAACCATAAAGAAACGTTAAAAACAAAAACATATTTTGTAGGTTAACTAAAATTTGCTGTTCTTTCTGCTGAACGTGAACTGTCAAAGATCAAAGCTGTCACTTTTATCCACCAAAAATGACCGATGTGTTTACACTACGGAGGGCTCAAAGAAGGAGATAAATCGGTAATGGCCGAGTTTTGAAAATCCGTCCCCACTTTTATAGCAGTTCACCGCTTGGTCATAGGTGACGCGTCAGTCGTTTGTGATGCCATTTTAGCTTTGTGTTTTATGAGAAATTTTAGAAAATTGTATAATTTTTTATTAAACGTGGTCGTTAAGTGGTGTATTTTGCTAATATTTATAAACAATGAGTGTTAAGAAAGTGAATAAAGATAGAACTTGTTTCGTTCCGGGGTGCAAATAGGGTTATTCCGCCGATAAACAAGCCAGAAAAGTGGCGGGTCAAATCAATCCCAGTCTGTTTAAAGCACCTAATGTAAAGTAAAAAGTAATTAAATATATAGGTAGGATATGTATGAAATATACCAATTGTCTATTATCAATTGAAAATGACAAGGCATATTATAATACAAATTATATAACCTACAAATATTTCTAACACAAAAATATTAATTAGGCAAGTGAATTCTTGTTATAAAAATTACTGTCAATAATAAAACACTTTTAATTTATAATTATAGGTATAATATTACCTTTATAAAAGTATTTTGTTGTACTAGGATCCCGCAGTTTTAAAAGATTGAAATAAAGCAATTCCCAGAGAAGACAAAATACTAGGACCAAATAATGTTGTTTGTTCATTACACTTTGTCGAAGAAGAACTACTAAACTTTTATGAGACTAAAATGCCTGATGGTTCGGTACACCAGATAAAAAGGGAAGGCCTACATAAAGAAGGTGCAGTGCTAAGTATATTTCCCAATTTACCTTCTTATTTGTCAAGTAGTCGAATAATACGAAAACCACCATGTATTCGAACCTAGTCCATAGAGGTAAAAAAAGAAAAAAAAATAACCACGCACTACAACCAGAAATTCTAAATTTAATAGAAGAAAAAACTTCTAACCAAAATGTGATTGTATTTCAATAAATAAATTATTTATGCAATAGTGTATTTATTTAAGGGCCCTCCCCAGTTGAAATTTAATAAATAAAATAAATTTACTTAAAATTCTGTAGGTCATTTAGCTAAAGTCATTAAGAATATTTTTTTTTCTGTGGCGGGAAAAAAGTTAGACATTTCATATCTGTTGACAGGGACTAAAATGTCACTTTTTAAAAATTACTTTTTTCCCGGATATTTATATACACATAAATAAAGGTAGAAGATCGAACGCTGTTAGAATGACACCGATACGTCACGGTTTTATACGGGTTTGCCATAAGAGACCGTGACGTATCGGTGTCATTCTAACGCGGATCTAGTGATTTGAATTTAGGATATTTTATATATTTTTTAGTCAGAGAAAACTCGGAATCACACATTTTTTTACTTTATATTACTCAAAACAACCAGTAAGTTCGCAATTTTTAAATAAAATCACAATGAAATATGACATATTTGATTACTCGAAAGGTTTCCTTAGCAACGCAGGTCAACCTGTTTAAGCATTGAATTTTCACATTGATAATTTTCTAAATTTAATATATTGTAATTATATGTTTTTTCAATATTAAGTCGCTGTTTTTCCCGTCACAGAAATAAATAGTGTATTATACACGGGAAAAATATTAGATTTTTAGCTCTCGATTTTTTGTCACCCTCCACTTCGCGTCGGAAGACAACACAACCTTGAGCTAAAATCCAATACTTTTTCCCTTGTATAATAAATAACTATTGTTAGCTTTTTGTATTGAGAGTAAATAATGGATGAACTTTTGTTTTTATTTACGGGGCTACTCCTGTTTGCATTAAATAAGTAAAGCAAATTTATTTAAAAATACTAGTTTAATTAGCTCCAACATGACATTAAACTTGCTCTATTTTGATTGATACCGCAATGCCGTCGATCATTAATTTTCAAAATATATTTTATGTTATCTATATACAAGCATAATATACACTTGTAAATATCAAAATAATTAATAATTCATTAAAAATATTATATTTGTAACAGTCACTGCCATAAGAAACCGAACATTTTAAGACTCACTTGGACCACGTGCGCCTCCTAGCGGAGGTTTTAAAAATCTCAATTACAAGGCGGATTTCGTGCCCATTATTTTAACGCTGCGATTTATCTCCTTCTTTGAGCCCTCCGTAGTTTACACCGATGAAAATTATAGTTGAGACAGGCCAAATTTGAGTACAAAATTTTTATACTCATGTGTTTACACCAAAAAAAAAATACTCGTGACGTCATTTGGACTTCTAACTAAACATTTTTATCCAGTGTAAATAAGGTGACTAAAAAGAAATAGCATCACCTTCCATCAACCCTCCATACGTGCGTCGTACGTCATTTGTCAAATCTCAAACATACCATGACGTCACCAGAACTTTCATACCGGTATGTTGTAGTTACCTCGCAGAAATTTGTTATATACCTATTTCTAGGTCTGTTCATTATTCACAAATAGTTCACAATATTTTACACTTTTGGTACGCACCTAGTCCTAAAATACACCTTCGATAAAAAACGCTAATGTAAAAAAGTGTAAAATAGTGTACACTATTTATGAATAACAAACACATCTTCCGTATTTTGTGCCTCCAACATTTGGACTGTATATTTTGTGCAAGAGGTGACAAATTTTTATCTTTTTTTGTAAAATGGAATCGTCAAGTATAGAAAGAACTCTTTAGGTTTACCATAGGCAAATTTAATAAAATAAATACGTTCTCCTTTTCCATTATTAATTACAAAACAGTGAAGCAAAATAGTGTAATATATAGAAATAGTGTACACTATTTTATACTTTTTTTACGTAAGCACTCTTATCGAAAATATATTTTAGGACTAGGTGTGTACAAAAAGTGTAAACTATTTTTGAATAACATACAGTTCTCTAATGTAATGGTTACGAATCCGTAGTCCACCCGCAAGTCCTATATGCGTTATAATTGGTGTTTTTTAACTACAGGGCACAGTGCGCATTAATGCCGCAGTATTCGAGCATTCATTAAAACAGCCAAGACCGATTATGCGAGGTAGTGCAGTAGTTGAAACACTCAAGCTTAGCATTGTGCGGCATAATGCGCTTTTGTGCGGCAGCCTTGCCGCTCGACTGTGCAAACTGCGTGCGTGATAGAGAAAAAAGAAAAATTCTAGTAGTTTTTTTCTCTTGTCCTGCGTGCTTATTGGTTGGCGGGGTATATACCCTCCCAGCTGACCAATCAGGGCGCAGAGCCTTTCTTAGGCCCGGTTGTACAATGGACGTTCAACCGAAGTTCACGCTAATCATCGGTTCAACGGAAAAAAATCGTTGTACAAAGCCGGTTCAGACGGTGAACTGTGGTTGATCTTGAACGTCCGAATTTGGTCGTTTAAGATGAGTTCAACTCCTTTTAGAAATTTTTAACCTCACTCTTCTGACAGATTACCTTGTGTTTTAAATATTTTGTTGTTATATTTTTAAAGTTGATACCTATTCGGTTTTTATAAATAAAAATTGATCTTGTATGAAAAGATATGACAGACGACAAGGTTTTGTAGAATAACTTATTAATGTTGCACATTCTCGAGCCCCATAAATATACAGAAATAGACCAGATCATTTGAATATTTGCAATGACAAATAATTTAAGGCCAGATTTAGGTTAAAAAAAACAAGCTGTGAGATTTAATATAGATGAAATTTTTAAACAAATTTCATCTGTTACAGATAAGTAAGATTTATATTGTTTAATTACATTTAATTTTAAGTTTTAATGTTCTATTTATTTTTTTGTTAAATTGTCCTCTCGATTTTAAAATTTGGTATAGGGGGTTTTTTGGGGCGCTGATTCGAATCTTAAAAATTTTTGGCAAGTTTGTTTTCGAGATATTATCATCAAAGTTAAAA
>JAHBCN010007651.1:0-42604 GCA_019359885.1 Listronotus oregonensis | reverse complement strand
ATATATATATATATATATATATATATATATATATTATAATTTTTGGACTGTGTTTTAAATTTATATTTTCAGAGTTTCCCTTTTTCGGGTTTTGCAGCTTTAAAAATGGGGGTTTTTTTTCCAAAAAAATTTTTTTTTTAATTGAGATTTCCTAAACCCTACCTTTTTCAAATTAGTAGGGTAACCTGAACTTTTTATAATTATTTTTTTTATTTACTTAAATCACTCCCAACTATAATGTGTTAGTGATTTAATGTAAACAAAAAAAAAGAATTATGTTGTTGCAGATCACTACTACATTTAAAAAAGGCTGGGGAATTTACCAAAGTCAAGAAATTTAAAAAAAATAATTTTTTCTAAAAAAAAACACTTTTTTTTTTTCCATTGAAATTTGAAGGATAAAAAAACCCAAAAAAAAATTTTAATATATAAAAATATATATATAAAATATATATATATATATATATATATATATATTATATATATATATATATATATATATATATATATATATATTATATATATATATATATATATATATATATATATATATATATATATATATATATATATTTTTATATATTATATAAAAGAAAGGTCTTTGCAAATGCTTCAAAAAAGTTTTTAAAAAATTCCGACCCCGGGATGGTTTGGAAACCCCACCCCCAAGATAAAGGCGCCCTTCGGCATGATATAGATTTTGATCCTTAGACTATCCCCTACCTATCTTAAAATTTCAAGTCATTCCATGCATTTTTAAAAAATTGCTAGGCAAAATGGTTCGTTTCCTGGACTAAGAGCAAGGTTGACGTGTTCATAATTTTGTATTAAGTGGAAAAAAAGTTGAACCGTGATTTAAATTACGTTGATTATCATGGAAATTGTGTTTTCCTCGAAAAGGTAATTAAAGTCGATTTAGGGACTTGGGTTAATACATTTTCCTTCACAAATCTAAAACGGATAGAAACATCGAGACGCGGTTATTACTAGTATTTAGCTAATTTTATATAGGCTAAGAATCAGTCAAGAAAATATTACCATTCTAGTGAATAATATTTTTGGACCCTCCCTGTATACTTTTAAAACCGAAATAAAATTTATTCAGTCCTTTTTAAAATTATGTTAATTGGTAAATCTTCGTTAAAAAACCCTGTATTTTTTTATTGCAGTATTATTAATGTCAGGTCTAACATGACAATTAGCAAGTCGTATGCAGGGATTCTAAAATGTAATGAACAAAATTTTAAAATTTATTAGGAACCCTTTAATGATGTAAAAGTAATAAACCATCCTGTATGTTTTACGTACATAAACATGGGTTTATTAATCTCGAAAGTTTATAGCCTTGCTATCTAGCTCGCTCGGCTGTAGAAAAACTCGTTCAATAAAGCCGTGCTTTATATACTTATAAAACATAAATTGCTATTAATTAAGTCTCAAGATACTTTTTAGTAATTTTGAGCTTCATTCCCGATAACACATATACCTATACGAGATTTAATATCATTTTAGCTTAAAGTTTATTAATACATAGACATTTTAAAATGTCCAATATTATTACAAAGCTTAATGCCCTTAAGTGCAAAGGAGAGCCAGAGTGACAAAATGGACGCGATATGTCCAGACACTGCAGAAAATAAAAGTATCTTAAGACTCCGATCGAGTGGCTTTAACACCCTTTTTGTCAAGATAAACTTGTTCTTGGAAAGCTAAACTGGTATAAAGGAAATTTTGTGTGAGATTATGGGTAATAGAGTACAGTATAAGCATTATTGATCCTTTTAGAGGACTCAGGTGCATAAGGATAATGCAATTATTATATTTGAAGTGTGTTGTGCATAATCCTTCCTACATTCACTTGATAATGTATGCCATTAAATCCGTTAAGTCGTTCCACCAGGTTAGTAAGCCTATTTCTAATAGTAAAATATATAGGGTGTTCCTTAGTGATATGCGAATATTTAATGGTGTAAATCTACATGAAAAATTAATGATAGTATGCCTTATAAACTATGGTCCAAAAATGTTCCGTTTCGAAAATGCGGGGTGTTAAACTTTTAGGAAAAAAATGGAAATTAATTAATATTATCAAAACCCCTAGAGATATCTTAGTGATATTTAACACGTAGCTACATTTGATGAAAAGGCATATTTTTCAATACAAAAACAATTTTCAGCTTTAACAGTGGCGTGCGTACGGGCACTGACTTCGATATTTAAAAAAATGGTACGCCAATGACTTTTTTTTCCAAATAACAAATATTTTTAAATTTACCGTGTAATTTGAAACATTATTTTTACAATCTCGTTAAAATAGTGAATTGCAGAAATAGCTGAAATGCATTACGTATATGGCCTCGCCGATGACAATGGAGAGCAAGTCAGACGTATTTATCATCAGAGATATCCCAATCGTGCTTTGCCAGATAGTAGAACCTTTTCTTATATTCATCGTTGTCTTGTGGAAACTGGTAGTGTTCGAAGAGGTACATCTGAAGGTAGACCTCAAAATGTGAGATCACCTGAAATTGAGGAAGCGGTGCTGCACGAAGTTGAAGAACATCCTGAAACGAGTACGAGGAAGATCGCTAGAAACCTAAATATTTGCCACCAAATTGTCTGGAGAATTTTAGTGGATTTTTTGTTTTATCCGTACCATATTTTAAGAGTACAGGCATTACTTTCCAGAGATTTTCCAAGGGTGTGACCTTCTCAGTGGTATTGCATTTAAAATTGACAAATCCGCAATTTGAAACACACATTTTGATCACGGACGAAGCTAATTTTTCAAGAAATTCCACAACAATCATTTGTGGGCTAAAGAAAATCCCTATGCCGTAACCGAAACCCATTTCCCCATTTTTTCTACCGGGACGACTTGACGGACAATCTTATCTCAATTATATATATCTTCAAGAACAACTGTCTTTGCTGCTTGAAGATGTTCCGATAGGAACAGGATACAATATGTGGTACATGCACGATTTTAGTGTAGTGGTTCGCAATTATTTACTAACTGTTTATCCAAATCGTTGGATAGGCCGCAGTGGGCCTCAAGAATGGCCACCTAGGTCCCCCGACCTCAACAGCTTAGATTTCTTTTTATGGGGCCATATTAAGACGCTAGTCTACGTAACTCCCATTAACACTGTAGGGGAATTAAGAGAAAGAATAGTTGCAGCATGTAATAGAATAAAAAATACTCCGGGAATATTTCCACGAGTACGCGATTCAATGAGAAGGGCGGAAGCATGCATATTAAGTGAAGGCAGCCATTTCCAACAATTTTTGTAATAATCACTCAATTTTAGTTGTAGTGTTTTTAATGTTGTATGTTGTAAGTGTAAGTTGTTCATTACATGCACATGTCAACCCGTAATATGTTTATTTTTTCGTATTAATGTGCAAGTTTTTATTTTTTTTTCTCAAAAACGGTGCATCGCAGGAAAACAATTCAGGAGAGTTCTTATGTTTCAAATTAAACAGTGAATTCAAAAATATTTTTTATTTGGAAAAAAACCATTGGCGTACCATTGTTTTCTTTAAAAATATCGAAGTCAGTGCTCGTACGCACGCCACTATTAAAGCTGAAAATTGTTTTTGTATTGAAAAATATGCCTTTTCATTAACTGTAGCTACGTGTTAAATATCACTGAGATATCTCTAGGGGTTTCGAAAATATTAATTAATTTTCAATGTTTTTCCTAAAAGTTTAACTCCCCGTATTTTCGTAACGGAACATTTTTGGACCATAGTTTATAAGGCATACTATCATTAATTTTTCATCTACATTCACAACCTTAAATATTTGCATATCATTAAGGAATACCCTGTATACAGGGTGTTTAAAAAGACGCGGAAATATTGTCGGGACTGATTTCCTATGTCATTTTATGAAAAAAAGTTCCTGTAAACATAAATGCCTCATTTCCAAAGGCTGCCAATTTTCTTTTCATACCGGTTTTTTAAAAATATTTTAAATATCGTTTAAATGATTTTTTAAAATTTTTAGCGTTGTTTGTAGTAATAGGGGGATCTAACTAGATTCAAAATATTCTATTGGTCAAATTAATTGAGAATAAGGAGAAGATTGGATTCTTGCGTCCGAACTAAAGGTTTTCGCATTTTTAACAGTTTTTGTAACTTTTGGTAAGAAAATGGCCATACTTGTTAAATATTTGTTAAGGCCCTGTAGTTTTGCTTGTAGTTTTTAGCAAATATTCCTGAAATGTTTAAAAATGTTTTTGTGTAATAAATGAATTTAGGGTAAAATGTTTCTCAATTTTCAACCCGAAACGAAGAATACGACGAACATTCAAGAGCAAAAAAGGGCATTTTTAGTGGCTTTGTCTCAAAAAAAATCTTAATTTAATAAAAATTAGTGGGGCACATTTCTTCACTTTTCAATAATTTTTGTCAAGGTGCACCTCCTAACACTAATTGACTTAATAATCGTATTTTAGTTAGGGGCCCTTATTACTACAAACAACGCTAAAAATTAAAAAAAAAACAGCAAAAGATAGTTTAATTGTTTATAAAAAAAATTAACACATATTTTTTTATGAAATGACCTAAAAAATCACCCCTTCCAATACTGCCCAGTGTTTAAAAAAATCCTGTATATTCAAGTTATAATAAATACTTACTTTTTAATTTTATAAGTCCATTCGCGCCGCGAAAATTGGATCCAATTTGGGGTTCGGGGCATAATGTTTTTCTCAAAAACGGTATAAGTTATCGATAATTTTCAAAAACTATATGAAAGCCAACACTTAAATCTAGGCTTCTGCTGTAATAGTTTTTTAAATTTGGATTTAGTTTTTAATATTTCCTTGAGTGAAAGTCACCCTAAAATGTTTAGAACTATTTTCTTAACTCGACTCATATTTCAAAATCCGTTACAGCAGAGGCATAGATTATTTCCTTACCTTTAAAATGGTTTATAATTTATGTCATTTAAGTGAAAATAGTTACCGAAAAACGTTATCTCCTGTAGGCTTGCAATCGGAAACAACATCGCATTGATACACCGAATTTGGAAGAACCTAAATAAAACATAATATTTTTAATGCGGCTATACGAAAATTGTGGTAGTGGGAGTTTGTTAGTCTCCGCGTCCTTTCGCCCGACCCCTAAGGTGTAGCGTAAATGCACTCTTAAATACTAATATTAAAAAAAAATTAACAAACAAAATTAATATCTCTTTTTGTCAAAACTTAATTTACTATCAAGATTTTAAATGCGAAAGTGGATGTAATAAATTTGATTCTTGCCATTCGTATTTCATACCACAACAAAGATCAAATTGTGGTACCTCTGCATATTTTTGTACTGAATACATTGGTAGTTTAAAATTTGAGCAATCTCCAGTGCCTTTTAATGTTTTCCTAATTATTAATAATACGCTAAAATTAAAAAGTCTTTTTTTAACCAGTTTTTAGAAAATTAAATAGACAGTAGTATTGCCTTACTTTTTGCTTTAATAAGTACCCAAATTATTTTTACTTGACTTATAAGATCACCTATAGTGAAAAATTTGAAAAATATATTGACCTACGAAAATATAAAGGCATTTTGCGAGACCTACACTCTCAACATGTCAAGTTCCTGATGGTATGTAATTTAAAAATAAACCAACTGATTTTTGCACAGTTGCTAGATAAATTAAGCATGTGCGCGTGACGTCACCAGAGGTGAGGTTATAGTTCGTGGATCAATAACAAACCTTTCGTGTTTTGTGTCAAACGTGTCAAACACCATTAAGTTCTTGTGGTAAAAAAAGGCTTTAAAATTGTATCAAAATGATCTTTTGCTTGGTTGTAAAATGTGGAAGCAACAAAATCTCGGTGTTTTAAATCAATTAACTGCATAATTAGATAATAAAAACGTCACCTTAAAAAAATACCCCATATTTAAAAAAAAATCCAAGTAAAATATGAACCGGCAATAAGAAACATCCAAGAAAAAGCTCGCGAATTTATCAAAAAAAAAACAACCAAGTTTGCTTACTAAATGCTAAAAATGGCCATTGTTGTTGATCCAGAAAGGATGACATTTGGCTGTCACGTGTAAGTAGTAAAGTGTCTTACTGACCTACAAAAATCAAGGGTATTTTGCCCTGAGCTGCGCCCTTAACATGTTTAAGGCATGCCACATCAAAAACGCCCCAATTCTCAGAATTTTTGAAGCTAAAAAGTTGCAGGTTACACCAAAATAAGTACACTTACGAAATTTGAAAGATTTGTTTATTTTAAAATAAAAGCGTAACCATTACTGGTATCCTTGTTTCCTCTTTAAATTCTCAGACCTAAGTTTCGTGATAATAGATATTTCTTAATTCACCCATGACACCCCAAGCTTTTTTTAATAAAAATTATGACCACAATTTTCATTACACACTGTAAAAATATAATTAACAGTCTGTTAAACAAATTTAATTTAATTATTTACCCCTTAATTATGATACGGTCTACACTTTTTCTCCTCTAAATAAAGAAAAAAAGTAACTTTTGTAAAAAACATTTTATTTCGGTAAGCAAATTAAAAAGGGACGATAAAAAACCTTTAAATTAAAATTTACTTTTAATTTCAAAGTATTAAAAGTATGTTTCAATTCTCCTGAAAAAATTTAAAAACTTTTTTTAACTGCACGTGCCTTAGAAATTAAAAGATTCTAGAATACGGGGTAGATGGCAAGCAAAACTTTTTGAGTTTCTGCTTAAAAATTAAGAATTTAGTTAAGAGCACTACAAACTAAAAGTTCATCCAGCCATCACTATACATTGTGAGCCTTTCTAATGATGTTTGTATTGAAATCTTAGAAACTAGGAAAGTAATTTTAAGGCGTTAACGTCGGACTTTTGTTTTTAAGATATTTTAAAAAACTGAGCCTAGTATATTTTATAAAGTAACTTCTTTGTTTATATATTTATCCAAAACTGTCATATTATACATATATTATAGATCTAAATTTAGGCGAATAAAGTGACCCATAACTCACTAGTGCGATAAAGTAGTGAGTTACAGATTTTATCTCACTAGTGAGTAAGAAAGTTTATAGCCCGATGCCCTAAAACAGTCCAATACATAGTGCTTTTAAATTGCTTTATTCCAAAAAATTATATAAAAAGCTAAACAACATGTCAAACAAATTCAATATTACAATAAAAAACATTAGTTTTTGCTACTACTACATAATATTACTAAACTTATGTGCTGCTGCTTATTGTTAATACTAATGTTTACATTGATTGTGAAATTACCCTTAAGATTAGCATCAGCACCGGTAACACTTTTTTCGGAAACATTCACAGAAATTATGCTTTTCCCTGCATTATCGATAGCTTGATATTGCTCATCCTGTATTTTTTTGCAACTTTGATTTTGTTCAAAATTGATTCTTCAACATAGCTTTTAGCCACGGTGGATGATTTCCATCCACATGGCGTTTGAGGGTTATGAGGTCCCCTCCGGCATTGGCCAGGGGGTTCGCTGATGTGCGGCGTAAGGGGCGTAAGCTATGACCAGTATATAAATTAGAGTCAGGCAATTTCAAAAATTTTGCCACAGCATTTGGTATTTTAGAAATTTTATTTATGCCAACACACTGAGAAGTACACTTCCCTAACTGATAATTTAAAAAAAATCTGTTGGTGGGTACATGTTTTGATTGAAATTTTAAATACTACCTCACCAACCTAATAGGGTTTACCGTAAATCCTTCGTTCAAAATGGTAAAGCATCTTGATTTATTGGTTTTTGTTTCAGGGATTTAAATAACAAGGTATTTTCCTTTGTCCTCGATGTTTTCTATCAGCAACTTTGTCAATTCGTCGCATCGACAGACACCAGAAACGCCTAGTATCAAGACCACCTGAAATCGAAAAATTATATAATTATATATTATACAGAAAACCTTGATTTCAAGAAACGTAAAAAAATATGAAAATGTTATAGGACCATAAAAAGATTAAAGCGTAAAAAGGCAACTATACTGGAAAACAAAATGCCTACCTTGGCTAAGAGATAAATATCAAAGAAGTTTAAAGGTGTATGGAAGCCCAATACTGTAGAACAAAATTGTCCAGGCGTGCAGGGCAGCGGAATAGGGGGTTGGCCCTGCGGAATTTGCGCAACGAATAGAGATCAGGCCGGATTTCCATAATTCTTTGTTACTATCTATAAAAATTGACATCATCAAATGTCAAATTCCAACATTCACTGTTTTTTTATTTTTTGCACAAAATTGTTGGTTATTAAAGGATACTTTATAGAATATTTAAAATTATTGTGTAATATTAGATTTTATATCATCTTGATATAATATGGAAAGAATAGGTTTTATGCTTTCTATTTAAATGGTCGATATTTTTTGAAAGTTTTGTATTTTTACCAAAAATCTTTGTAAATAAATAAAAACACGATTTTTAAAATAAATTTCAAACATTGTATGATAGTATTATGTACTTATCACCAATTTTGTGATAAAGAAGGCAAGATAGTGTAAATGAGTTTAATCTAATCCTAAGATTCTGGTTACATTAAAAAGTGAAAATTTTCATAATTGTTTTTAGGCATATACTTTTCACTAATAACAAATATTTATGAGACAGAATAACAGTGGTTAAAAATGTTTAGTAACCTTTGTACCTGAGTATCCATTGTAACAGTATCCGTTAAATATTATGTATGTACAGTATGTCGAGCTTAAAAAGTTGATAATGCAAGATTAAGAAACCAAAATCTAATTTATTTTTAAACAAATGGTATTGTCTTGAAAGTTGCCTCCTCTCCGATTTTGATCAAATTTGGTATAGGGTTTTGGGCGCTTGATTACAAATCTGAAAATATTTTTCGGCAACGGTTTCGCGATTCATCATCAAAGTTGAAAATTAAACTAACATGATTTTCACTATTTCTCTCTTCTTGTACATAATTTTGATTTTTACACTAAAATGGCACACGATATTTTATAAACACCTTTAAAACCTTGTATTTTTATTTATTTTACATCTTTTTTCCATTAAATTGCGAACTTTAAGTTCAAAGCAGCAGCCATATTTGCTTAAAAATAAATTTAAAAGGTGTAAAATAAAGATAAAAAAGTTTTTAAAGGTGTTTGTAAAATATTGGGGCCAATTTAGTAAAAATCAAGAATTTTGTGCAAAAAGAAGGAAATAGTTAAATAAGGTTAGTTTGATTTTCAATTTGATGATGAATATCTCAAAAACGAACATTGCCGAATATTTTTTCATGTTTGTAATCAGCCCCAAAACGTACCAAAATTACTTCTTTCATTCAATTAGAGGGATCTGTATATATTTAAATTTGCCTGGTCAGTCCAGTAATCAATAATTTTGATTTTTAAAGAGTGTATAAATATTAAACAAATAAAAATACCTAATGTAAACCTATTTCTTTTAATAATCCACAGAAATACACAAACATTGGGGAAATCATCTAAAAGATAGTTAAGATTGCTTACTTTTCACTAATATTTCCTATGAAATTTTCATTTTCTATTATTCATAATTGATATATTATTATTTATTCGGTTACCTAACGTTACGTCTTATAAAAAGCACCTAATTTAAATATAAAAAATACTTACCTAAAGTTAAAAAGACGGGTATGTTACCCTTGATTTGCAAGACAAAACCATACAACCTCTAGTCATTTTGTTACGATATTATAAGTAACAAACAATAAACACAAAATTATAGTCACAATTTAATAAACACCAATCACTAAAATAAGGTTTTGATCAATCCAAAAACGATATTCCGGCTCTCATAAAATTACAATGTGTTGGCTAACTTCACACTGATTTATCAGTGTATAAGTAGGCAACACATTAAATTATTTCGTGGAATTTTGTTATTGCGCAGAATCGGCAGGGCCAACTCTGACAGTTATTTTCATACTGGGCTGGACATTTTTTGATCGAATGGGCCATAGCATTGGGCTTCCATACACCTTTAAACTTCCTTGATAAATATTCATTGAAATCTTCTTGCAAAAATTGCTCGATTTTAGCTCTTCCTAAAACTTTGGCCTTCGTAGACGTATAATTTCTGGATTTTGATTTAAGGAACGCTTTAATTTTTTTATATCTGGAGATATCGATGTTCTTATATATCTTAAGGGTTGTTTTACCATGGAAGATTTTGTCCATAATGACGAAGGGGCAAGTTTCTCACTTAAATATAAAAATATGCCAGTAAAACTTCTCCCTTTATCAATTGAATGCCTATATTTTTCATCCACACTTCCAATTCACGAAATTCCTTATTATAAAACTGTCTTCTCTGGGATCAGATTGGTTATTGCTCTATTAGCTTCTTCCCGAATTCCTTTATAAACTTGAGATGTTTTCATTCTAGGACTTTTTCAGTTCTTGACAAACATCTTTTTTTTTAATAAATAAAAAAATTGGATTGTTGCAAGAAAAATCAACCTGTTATTTACTATGTCACATAATTTGACAAATTAGAAATATACTACAGGGATTTTTTTTTATTTCTAGGATCTTTTCTATGTATCTTACTTCAACTTTATATTATAATAATATGACAGTTTTGGATAAAGTATTGTATGGAACATGTGTGTTATTACATATAAGTCATTCGAGAAAATTAGCCCTAAAACTTTACAAAAAGACAAAAAATACGTCAGATAATTAAAACTATTTTTTTACGCCTCCCTGCCTTAAAATTGGTTGTTTTAACGACGTCATGGCACTCTCGATTGAATTTTAAAAAATTAAATATTTTTAAATGTCAAAAGTTGACATATGGGGTGTCATTGTATTTAAAATGTCATTTTCTATTGAATGGGTAAAAAAAAATACAGGGTGTTCCGTTTAAAATTCGAAAGTTAAAGTAATTTCCGGTGAAACCGGAAATCGTTAGAAACAATTGAATACGTCATTAAATGCATTTTTAGGTCATATATCGACACGCCAAATTTCATTTTCCCATCTTAAAAAATAAAAAAAGTTATAGGGGGGAATCACCTTTGAGAAACACCCGGTATACATAAAAGTAACGCTAATGGGTTGCCTAAAATATTATGGTCAAGGATATGATTACTAAAAAATACATGTTTGATACTAACTGTAAAAAAAAGTCAATTTTTATTTTTTAAGTCCACATGACAGTACTAATATACCACTTTTTTATTTCATAAATAAAGGCTATGAAATTTAAAATTATAAAAATGATTAAAAAAATATTTATGAAATTAAAAAAATATATATTGGTGGTATATTACTACTGTAATGTAGAATAAAAAAATCAAAATTGTCATTATACAGGAAGTAAAAAAAAATTTTTTTTCTTAATTAATTTTAGCCTTGACCATATTTGTTTAGGCACCCCAATGGCGATATTTTTTTATCATCAATTTTGCCTTTTTAAGAATTTTCACAATCGATAAAAGAAAATACATTAAATATTTGTATAAATTCACCAATTATTTATTTATAAAAAAGAAAGATTATAAGTTAACCATATAAATAGTCATATCCTAGGTAAGTAAAAAATGTATTACCTATTTTCGATTAAAATTGTATATCTTAATGTTTAACGAAAGACGCCTATCTGGTTTATTAAATATTGAAAAAAACTGTTAAGGCAAACGAAAATAGATTAAAATTAAATAATTTTTAATCAATTTCTGAAACCAAGAGTAATCGTTAATCAAAAAGCCTTGTTTAATATTTCTTAATTCCCTAATTTTAAAATTTCGAAAACAAATTGTTGAAAAGTTTCGTTCAGTGGTGTATCAGATTTTTCACTGATTTATGCAACTCGATAGGACGCCCACGCGAAAAATATTTAAATACCTACTGTGTGTGTGATCTTTTACATAAATTTGGAAACTTTATACGCTCACATCCACTAGTGGCCCGTATTTTAAAGTTTTCTTGTTTTAATCATAGAACAGTTCACGAAGGCTGAGGCCTAAATAATAACGTACCGTGGGTGTCTTAAGTGTGGTGAGAGAAAGTTTGTTCACACGGAACTTAAATATTTGGAGGCTGGGAGGAGACGGAAGAACTTCTGTGGGTAGCAGGTTCCATAGTCTGGACACTCTAGGAATAAAGAAACAAAGAAAGTGCGGAAGTTCGGGGCATCTCTAGTTAAACTGTAAAAGGATGCAAAAAAGTTGCACTACGTGTTGCTCTATTGGGAGCTGCTAGAGAAGAAATTATACTGGCCAACTCCTCTGAACAGAAGCCGTGAAAATACTTATAGGAGAGAGACAGATCCCCCACAACTCAACGGTGGGCAAGAGAAGGAAGCCTCATAAGCGTAGGATCATTAATAAGACGAACAGCTCTTCTTTGAATGGGGTCCAGAATGCTAAGTGTTGTAGGTGACGCCATTCCCCAGACATGAGAACAATATTCTAAAGAGGGTCTGATTTGGGGTACACACAGAGTATACAGTATACAGATTGGAAGAAGAGAAATACTTTTTGGCTCGAAAGAGGAATCCAAGCTTTTTTGAGGCTATGGATATAACGTGTTTGTGCCAGTTGAGGTTATTCTCAAAAGTAACGTCGACAAGATTAAACGACTCTTGGTTCTGCAGAACTTGGCCGCTCATTTGTAACGGATGAGCACTGGCAGACTTTTTTCGCGAAACCGAACAGGACTGTGTTTTGGAGGCATTAAACTGAACAAGATTTTTGGCGCCCCAATTCAAGATAAGTTTGAGGTCTTGTGAGGGAGACATCCGCATTGACCTACGCTTGGTTTTCAAATCAGGCTTATTGACTGACTGGAAAAATTGAATGTTAGAGTGGAGGGTTCTATCGTCAGCAAAACTATGAATGGGGCCAACTACTTATTTGATTTTGATAACCTTTTTTTGAACTGTAGATTGATTTATCAGTAATTGTCAAAAATTTTTATTTAAAATTTAATTAAAACATATTATACGAGGTGAGAGAAGAAAATGAGACAGTTTCTTTGTCGGAGTTCGTTTTAAAACAATGTATCTTCAATAAGACCGAGTAAATGTTGTAATGAAACAGTTGATGTAGCTGCTGCTTCCTATATAGAATTACGAATTTCGGAAAAAAACTTGCTTTTATTTTTGCACCCTGTATATAAATTATTTTAATTCCAAATAAAAATTTCTGATATAGCTTTGTTATTGAGAAACCAATTTACAATTCAAAAACTAATATTATCAAAATTAAATGATCGGTTCGCAAAAAAGTCAAAAATGATATTAAAATTGATAGTATTTTTTTGTGTTGTTTGTAAGGTAACCAATTGTTATTAATTTAAAGGCAAAAAATATTAAGACACAGTTTTAGCAATGGTAGCAAACAATACTGCATAAATTATTAAGAATTATTACCAATCCTTGTTAAGTTTCACTTGTTTCAGGACAAGTAAAATATTTAAGCAACGTTGCCTAAAACTACTTGAACAAATATTTAACTGAACTCTTTATTACAAAAAAAATATAGATCCAAAATTCATATTCATACTTAATAAAATCGATGGTGACGAAGAAAGGAAATAAGTAATTGGATTGAGGTATTGATCTATGGCATTTACAATATTTGCATGCTTTAATAAATTATTAATACTATTAAAAATAATTTGTTGGAAATAAATTTATGATTTAAGAAAATTTTCAAATATTCTTCTATTACCTGCTAGACAATAACCCAGACTTTCATAAAATTGTCTTCCTACATTGACTAGCTGGCTAATTTAAATTTTATTTCATTTAGCAGAAATAGCCTTTCTTAACTCGTCTACATTGGTGTAAGTTTTATACTCGGTAATCTTGCTTTTTAAATGATCCCAGAGGAAGAAGTCATTTGGCGAAATCGTAGAGAAATGGCTGGCCAATTTATGCTGTGATGTAGACCAATAACATTACTTTTAAAAACATAGTGTAAATATTCCCGAACAGCCAGAGTATTATGTGCCGGGCAGCCATCCATTTGGTACCAAACATCCTGAATTTTCCTGAAAGCATCATTTAAGGTAGGTTAAATTTCTTCTTCGAGTACTTTTATATAATATTCTGCATTCAAAGTTCGATTAAGACAAAATAGTCCAATAATACGTTGTCCGAAAATTTCCGCCCAAACATTTACTTTATGTGGATGTTGCGTCCTCGTTTCGACAGATCTGTATTGGTTTTCTTTGCTCCTGTATCGGTAATTTTGATGATTGGGTTTATTGTTTAAAGTAAATGTGCATTCATCAGTAAAAAATATTGTTTAAAAATTCCTATCCATCATATTAAAGCTAAATTCCTGCCATCTTATTTCATCCCCATCCATTAGCTCTTGATGTCTATTATATTTGTATAAAAAGTATTTATGCCGTTTTAAAATCCGGACCGAGGTTAAGTGATCTTTTCCTATGATACCCTAAAGTTTCCTTGTGCTCATCTTGTCTCCATTTTTTTCACGTGCAAGAAAACTTCCAAGTCTCTATTATCTCTTACAGTTTCTTCTCTTTGATATTTCCTTGCTTCACATCTGCAGTTATTTATTTCTGTGCCTTTGGTCTCAAATTTTTTGATTGTTCTATCGACTGTTGGTTTTTCAGGTATCGGTCTATCCTATTTTATAACTATTTCCTTAATGGTACCATTTAACTCATGATTAATCTTTTCGCTGCACGATTTTTTGATTAAAAGCACTAAATTTTAAAATAACAAAGTTAAATCACAACTTACTGGTATTTTTATTGTTGTTCATAAATAGGATGCAATAATGAAAAAACAACTTTTAAAAATATATTAGCATCTAATTTACAAACGGTGCAACCAAAAAATCTAAAGTTTATACCATGGACGTAGATTTGCATGCTCTTCAATAAATTTTAATAGAATTTTTTTTCAAAATAATTAGGAAAGCCAATAATTGACCCCATTAAAAATTACATATTATTTAATATATCCTATTTAATTAAATTAATGATAACTGTATAATTTATTAAATCACTTTTGAATTGTCGTTTGAGATGGGGAATAATTATTCATTTGATCTCATTTTAACATTTTTTGTAAACTAAGGAAGTTAAGTCTTTTTTCCGGTGTAATGATGTTTCAAACCAAAACCTAATTACATTTAAACCAATAATTAGCTTTGAAAACACAAACAAGGTACAGGTAAACGAATAGAATGTAAGTATTTTTAACTCATTATAGTAAACACACCATCTTATGGGTGATGTTCCACATAATTGTCAATGACGTATGTTTTTGTAGCTTAATGTGCGCTTGAAACAAGGGAACTGCTACTACAAAAATAATTAGGAAATAATCGGAGAAACTGTAAACAGTTCTTAGAGACAGTTCGTGACAGCAATTCCATTTATCTAAATTAAAGGCGTCAGCCGTAAAGACATCGCAACGTGGGCACCATTACTAAAAGCTAAAAGTGTTACCAGCCATTTAAAAATGTCTAACTCGAGGGTTTAAAATAACATTCGTGGAAATATAAAAGTTATGAGAAGTAATTGTTGTTTATTTTACTTCAAAGCGGTTGAAAAATCTTTGAAAATTTTATTTTTCTTTTCTGTAGTGACTTTGATTTAAATATTACTGCATTTGTTATGATAGTTACGACTAAGGGGTTTGTGACACAAACGTTCCGATAAGTTAAAGCGAACGGTGAACAGTAAAAAAATTGTATAACAACATATATGTTTTCTCATCATGATTACCTTTGGAAGTTTTTCATGGGTGAGATTTAACCAGTCACGAAATTATTTACCGTTGGTAAATACTCAAAATAATACGTCATCAACTAGTTAAAGCCCAAACTATTTTAAATCAATTATCTATAAATGTATGTGCAATCACCAAAAACTAACCACAATTAATCAGAACTGACCAGAACTAACCAGAACTATTCAGAACTAACCAAAGCTAACAGAACTAATTGAATTAAGTGATGATATTATTTTGGTGACGAAAATTATAGTTTATCTGGTGACAGATCTACTATTTAGGAAACAGCTATTGTTTGGCATAAAAGAAATTTTTTGGGCATTATTTATGGATATTATCTATTTATTTAAAATACAAGCTGATATAAACTATGTTTTTTTACGATAGGAAATAAGTTTTGGGGTAGTTTAAATAACAAAATAATTTCTTTTAAAGACAAAAAATTACTATGGTAAATAAAAAATTATCCCGGTCCCTTATTAACAAATACTAAAACGAAATTTTAGCAGTAGTCCAGTAAATAAAGGGTCAAAGCTGTAAATAAATCTGTACAGATTTTGCTTTGGCGCAAATCTTAGGTCTTCGGAAATGCTTTCGAGCGAAATTTTTTTATCAACATTACCAGGTGGAAAAGGGGTAAAAAGGCCCCTTAAGGCCCAAAAATGGGTTTCCCGCTAATATCTGCCAAAATAAGCGAATTGGAGAATTTTTGTTAAGACAAAAAATAAATATCGCTTTATAGTCTACAAAAATGGTTTTTATAATTTTTTTCGAAAAAATGATACTTTTCGAGATAACGGGACCCAAAAATCTCCTCATTTCAGCTGCAATGCTAGAATGCCAATAATGTACATTTTTTAATCATTCAAAGTTCATCGGAATGGCGATTGTCTTAAGGTGCTTATCGATTTAGCAAGTCTGCCGCGGCATCCCGAACCTGCTTTGACCACGGTGGTGGTCGCCCTGTCCCGCGCGGCAGTCGCGGTAAATGAATACGCACCAATTATAAATTTTGAGGTTTACAGAAATAAAGTTCATACCTTAAACAAAGGATGCAGCAGGGTGATTTGCACATACAGATGGTATAGGTTAGAAAATGAGTAAAACCCAACACCAAAGAGACCTATATATAGGATCAATTGTAAAAGGATAATCGTTGATATGGAAAATGACGGTACCACTGCTAGGCTCCACAACAACAAATCGATTGGTCAATTGGAGGAAACCTGCAGAGCTAAGAATAAAATTAAGATAGTAACCGCAGAATCGAATTTTGTCATGACAGGCTTGGTCAAAAGTCTTAAATAGCTTATAAGCAATGATTTTCGCTTCGTTAGAAACTAAAGTGGTCATTTATGTAAAATAAATCAAAGACAATCAATTGCTGGTCTTTTGTGACGAAATTAAAACTGGGAATAGGGAATTTATCATTACCTTACAAACAACTGAGAGAATAGATAAAAGTTTATAATTTAAAGAAATACACACAGGTGACATTTCGGCTATTCGGAAAAACTCCTTGTCTTAAAAAATCTGAAAGAGACGAGCGGGGATAAATGAAAGTTCAGCACATTTTTTTATGACGATCTAATATGCCATCCACCCAGAAGATTGCTTGGTGTAAGGAGAACAAAAGATAAACTTAATCTTCTTGAAACCTTAAATATAATTTTTGAAAATGAGTAAAGAAGTAAAAACTATTTCATCTTTAAAGGTTTATTTTGAAAAGAATTTGAGTAAAAGTTTAGACTGATATTTCTGGCAAATGACCAAAAGGATAGATAGTTTGTATTAGCTTTACTTTGATCTTGGCTTAAAAACTTTTTATATTTATATGGTTTTGTGAATTACTATTAATATTGTAACGGATGAAAACTATTAAGACCGACTAGTTACACAGGAAATAAGGTCATTAAAATAATTTAGTAAACCATTTATGAAACTCAACCCCATATAAATACATCTTCCATGAAAGAATTTGTGAATTATTATGCCAAAAGTTTTAAAAACTTCGTTTTTTTTGTGTGTTACACGGCTGTTTAAAAAGCCTTTCTGCAATAAGTAAATTAGGATTTTTGAAATACAGGGTGTTATTTATTTACACTACAAAGGGATCTATTTTTGTTTTTTCCAAAAAAATGATAATTTTTATAAAATATAGGTTAAGAAAAAATGTTTTTGTGGTACAGGAAGCTCAGAAACTTTCGAACCTTGTATTTTGCTTGAAAGTAAACAAACTTAATTTTTATTTATAATTAAAATACTATTTAAAAAAGTTGCTTAAAATTACTTTTACAATTAAAATCTAAAATTTTATTCTGATACACTTACAATATTCATAATTAATATTATAGAGCACTAGTGCATTTTAGGAAGACTAAAAATTTTAAATTTTGGCTGTAAAAGTCATTTTAAGCAACTGTTTTCGATAGCATTTTGTTTATAAATAAGTACTTGCACTTGTTCACTCATAAGTTAAATATACGTGTTAAAAGTTTCTAAGCTCTTGGAATTAAAAACACTTTATTCTACGCTAATTGTATTTTATGAAAAAGCAAAAACTTTTATAAAAAGTATCTTTTCTCGAAAAACTAAAAAATAGTTCCGTTTGTGGTATAGGTAACCTCATCCGAGGACACCCTGTATTTAAAAAATAATCTCATTTAAGACTATCCTAGCGATAATCCACTTAACATACAAACATTGCATTTGAAGTTAGAATAAAATTCTTAATACTCTTACCCCTTGCGATATTTTGTTATCTAACCCCACATTTTGTGATTTTTATCTCAATTTATTCAAATTTGCTTTCATATCGCTTGTCACGTGATATGTGTCAAAATTGATCTGATATCTTTTATTAAAAACATAAAGCTTCTTGGGCTGCCATCGACATAGCCATGTACTCGCTCTCGTTGTAGATAAAGCAACTGTGGTTTGTCGCTTGGTTGCCCACGAAATAGCTGTTCCATTTTTCAGGAAAACATATCCAGTTGTGGATTTTCTTTCATCAACATCTCCTGCCCAGTCTGCATCAGCATATCCAATAACTTCACTTTTCTTACAGTCTGAGCCATCAAATTCTAACTTGTATAAAATTGTTCCTGCGTTCGTTTAACTGCACACCAATGAATTGGACCTGGATTATGGGAAAACATGCTTACATTGTTGACAGCGAAAGAAATATCAGGTCTTGTGATCTGTGCAGCAAACAGTAAGCTTCCAACTACTTCTTGGTACGGAACTTTCGACATTTTCTCAATTTCTTCTTCTGTCTTTGGTGCCATATCCTTGGAAAGTTTTTCTCCAATCACAACTGGCGTGTCAACGGATTTACAATTCCACATGTCAAATTTCTTTAAGATATCTTCAATGTATCGACTTTGGTCTAGCCAAATTTTCTTTTCTTTTCTGACAGTAAACTGCCCTTCTCGTTTTTAAAAAATGTCACATCTCTAGCAATAAGCACTTCTTTCTTTATAGGGTCAAATAGTCGATAAGCTTTGCTCTCTGTGCTATAACCAATCATGATACATGGCATAGTTTTTCTGTCCAACTTTTTGCGTTTATCTTTTGGAATGTGAGCATGTGCTTTACATCCAAAAATACGGAGCCCCTCTAGCTTGGGCTTTACCCCACTCCATGCTTCTTCTGGCGTTTTTTCATCCAAACATTTCGACGGTGATCGATTTAGAAGATACACAGCCGTGTTCGCTGCTTCTGCCCAGAAAATGTTGGGTAATTCTGAATCGATTAACATGCATCTGGCTTTCTCAATAATTGTCCGGTTCAAACGCTCAGCTTTTCCGTTCTGTTCTGCTGTGTACGGTACTGTCCGCTGATGTATGATACCATTGCTTCTCAAGAAATTTTCAAAAGGTTTATTAACGTACTCACCACCATTATCAGTACGTAAGATCTTTATTGTTTTTCCTGTTTGATTTTCTACTAGATTCTTGAAAGTTTTGAATTGTTCGAACGCCTCACTTTTGGACTTCAAAAAATACGCAAACGTTTTGTGACTGTAATCATCGAGAAAAGTTATCATATATCGTGAACCTACTAAACTTTTAGATTCAATCGGTCCACATAAGTCTGAGTGAATCAATTCAAGCACTTCTTTGCTACGCGAGTGCTCTCCTTAAACGGAAATCGGTGGCCTTTTCCGTGAACACAGATTTCACACGACTTCTCTATGTTGCAAATTAACTGCCAGTGTCTCTATAAACATGCTAGCTTTAAGAATCATCAAAATCAGGACCAGACGAACAATATATCCAAATCGCAAATCCGTTTTTTCATCCTTTTCAATTATCCCTGAGAATAAATAAATCCCCTTAACTTTTCTCAGGTTCCCAAGAAATGCATACTATAATTTATTACTGATCCCCAAGTTTTCCCTTTTGTTTATCGCACTTCGCACCCCGTTTCTTAATTTATCTCCCTCGGGCAAAAGTTCAGTGCCTCATGACCAGTCAGCATAAAAATGAAATTTAAAAATATCACAAGGGGGCTTAGCGCTCGACTCCAATCCAGTTATTCGATTCCGAAATAATAAACCTCCGCGGGGTATTGGCCCGTGTGATTGGTATTATTCGACCCCTTGTGTCAAGTGATGCGATGCAACACAAAAAGTGCCCGGCATTCGATCCTTGCAGTTTCCGATAAATGTCGCGATGATAAAGGGATGTGAAATCCCTATCTCGAATTGTTGCAATTTCAATGACGAGAAAGCTAAGCGATGATTATGAAATAATATTACTATGATTCTTTCTAAAATTTGTATATTATTTCTGTTATTTTACATTCACATTTCACAGTCAATCGGGGACTTTAAATTACAATTCATTTAGCCAAATTTTAAAATAATTTTTACTAACCATAGAAAATTTCATTTAAACGTATTTACCTTTAATTTAAACATTTTTGGGCTAGTCAATGTAACAGTACCACTTTGTTCAGTCAAATCTAAGTGATGAGCAATGTTGACAGGACCGGCTAAAATGTCGGCGTTATGCGCTCTTAAATATTCCTCCGATACAACTGGATTCTCAACCCTTCTTAGCATATCAATTGTAACGGTGTCATCCACTGAAAATTTGACATCTCTGCTGTGACCAATACCACTTTTGGTCTGACGTAGTAGTGATACTTCGACGCAGGGTTTGGTACAGCCACTCTGAAGAGTAAAATGAACATCTACATGCCCTAGCACCTAAAAATTTAAAGAAAAACTTATATAAGTAAAGATAATTTTTAAAATATGATTAAAAACAAGTTAAAATATATAGTATACAATTTTATTATTTTTTAAATTTAAAAGTCGCAAATATACGAAAATGTAGTTTAAAACAACGTCTTATTTTTGATTTAAGGGCTCTTCTTTTTACATGTTCTGTTTTTTCTGTACTTTTTAATTTACATTTACAAATGTCATTTTCCTTTTATTTAACGTTTAACAGGAGTTACATATTCCTCATAATTCAGTGACAAATATTTGTCAAAGTTTAAGATACACTTTTATATGAATTTTTTTCTTTGTAGACAGATTTGCCGTTTTCTATGTATTTATACAATATTGTTACAATATGACAAATGGAAATAGTTATATGGTAGCACCCTTATTTTTTATTAAACAATTTTTATTTAACATAAAAAAAATGTCCAAAAGGCCATCGACCGAGGTCTTTCAGCCTTTAGTTTTTACAAATAACTTATTTTATTCTAAACTAACTATTAATAATTATGGCATACAAAACAAGGCCATTTACAAAAAAAGCAAGCGGGGTTTTTTTTTTGGTTAGTTTTGGTTAGTTCGGGTTAAAAATTCAAAATATTTCTGAGAATTTTTATCCTTTAGAAGAGTACCCTGGGTATAAATGACCAGATAGTGATAAAAAATTTTCCGGAAATATATATTTGGAAATATTAGAAATATATGAACATATTGGAAATATAAGTTTAATATAATAATCATCAAAACTTTCAATATATATATATATATATATATATATATATATATATATATATATATATATATATATATATATATATATATATAAGTGTGTCCCATTAATTGAAACAAGTGAAAACAAAAACAATGAAAAGTGGCTAAACTAATATTCCTACTAAAATGAAGATGTAAAATAACGACCAAAATTCAAAATGTTTCTCAACATATTAACGATATTTTTAAATAGTCCTTACAACCCTATGAATGGTTGACTTAGGTACGTGGAATTTCTATCAACATCCCTGGCTGAAGATGTTGGATTTTCTTTAATATGTTGGTTAACTCGTTGTCGATTTTCTTCAACGTACTTCTTAGGTCGTGATTTTTAAAATTTCCCCGAAATTAAGCAAATTTGTAACCAGTTTTCGAAAGTATGTTAGTTTAGGATGCTGCCTTTCAGGAAAATTGTCCAAATACGTTTGCGTAGCTATATTAACACTTCTATAGCTTTGGAAATACCGTTGCAAAATACCCAAGCTTTTTTTTAAATAATAATTAACCATTTTACAAAGTTAAAAATTAGTAAGTTACCCGAGCTAACTTGATAATGCCCTAGATGACATTCACCGGAATCAAGGCCAACTGAGAAAATATTTTTTTTTTTGAAGTGGATACGGTTATAAAGTCCTAAACTATAACATGTTATACATTGTTGAAATAAGAATAAAGCACTATTTGGCTGCGAAAAAACCCAATAGGGCGCCCTATTGGTTGATGATTCATCAACTTTTTTTTTCATATGGGCGCCATTACATTTTGTGGTTACACGGTATTAACGTTATAGCTATGTTCACGAAACCCATTTCTGTAATATATCTGTTTAGCTTATCTATTTTGCCAATTACTAATTTTTTATTGTTTTTAAAAAAATTACGTTCGCCGGATCAAGGCCAACTGAGAAAATATTTGTTTTGAAATAAATGAGGTTATAAACTCTTAAATTATAACATGTTATACATTGTTGAAATCAGAATAAAAAGCACTATTTGACTGCGAAAAAATCCAATATAGCGTCCATATGAAAAAATAAAGTTGATGATGATTCTAAAAACCCAAAACGTAAAAAAAAAAAATTGACTACTCGGTCATATTCTACATAAAAAGTTGCTTTGAAGAAGTTTTTACAGATTTGAAAAATTTTCACTTATAAAAAAATATGGCCGATTTTCGAAAATCCCATGTTTCAGGTTTTTTAAAAATTTCTAAAAAACCCGGGAATAGTTAAAACCATGTAGTAAACGGGATAAGCTTGCTAACATAATTGTAAAAATTTTCCCCCTTTTTAACCGATTTTCTATCTTTTCGTGGTTTCCAAAAATCCCCATACATTCCCCACCAATTTGGGACACACTGTATATATATATATATATATATATATATATATATATATATATATATATATATATATATATATATATATATATATATATATATATATATATATATATATTATGGCCCAAAATCTAAGTACAAATGGTATTTGGTAAGACAATTGCGCAAATAAAATAAAGATATATACTCCATTCGTAAGAGGCAAAAATAGTCCCCTACCTCTAACCGTGTCAAAAGTTGATGAAATTTGGTACAGATGTAGTGTTTGGTACTCGGAAACCGAAAATACCAAAATCCTTGCTCAGGGGTGTCGGAAAGGGGGTGAAAACCAGCCTTAAACATGAAAAAATGTGTAATTTCCTTTAAAAGCAGAAAAAACGAAAAACCTAATTTCCCTTGCAGTGAACTTTACAAGTACGATAAAGGAACAACATGATGTATCCCTGAGTTGTGACCAATCTCGTAGCTAGGGAGGAGGCAGGGAGCGCCAATACGTACGGCGCTGCTTGTATTTTATAGATTTTTGAGATCTCCAGTTGGAATTCTGTACTTTTTTTTAGTATCTGATCTAGATTTTTGAGTTTATATAACCTAGGAAGTTGATGGTCAATTGTTATTAACAATTTTATTTTGCAAAATGGTCCGTTTGGGGCTCAAAGTTAGCCCGATATCGATAAGCAAAAAGTAACTTGTAATTGCGGTCTTCCGGCTCACAGCTTGTAGTAATGAAGAATTCATAACTTTCTAAACAATTAAACATTGTTTCAACAAAAAATAATATAAAACCATGCAGGTACCTTATAGGTTTTCGCAGTCGCTGAGCATAATTTTTATATGTATAAACCAATGTTACAATTATTTAATTACAAAAATTAATATAAATAAATTTGAAAAGTATTGTAAAAATTAATAATATTTAAAATTATTATTTACTTAATAAAAGGCATGGAGAAAATTAAACCCGGAACCTTTGGGTTAAAAATTTCGAACGCTGCTGCCTGAGCCACGCAGCGGTTCAACAGCGATATTACAAATGTCAAATCTTTTTTTTGTGGAATTTTCTCAATAGTACGCCTTAATTTTTTAATATTGTAATATATGTACTAAGAGACCTATATAGCTACCAAAAAGTTAAGCCAAATCGCCGACCCCAAGGTCGTGTCGTCTCCTTGTAAGTATTCAATGCAAATAAACAACTTTATTTACTTAACATCAGATTGTCCTCAAGGGAGATAAACTCTTTACTTGTGATTCTGTAAAAGTTTTTCACCTCTGTATACTTTTTGTCATGCCGTGACAACTTTAATCAGCGTGACAGTAAAAATAGTAAAAATTAGTTTTCCTAAACTCACCAGAGGGCTCAAGAAAGCTTCGCAAATGTGCTTTTTTTAAGATTTACCTGATATTCCAAGTTGAAATAACCGTTCCAGGAGCATCCCTGGGAAATTCAAGTACATGCATTTTAAAGATGGGTCCTTGCTCTTTCAGAAAAGTATAAGGAAACCTTTCGAGACCACGGCCGATATTCCGTGTCATTGTGATGATACGATTTCTTACAAATTGTTATTCTAACTCGAATTATTTAAATTTATTGAGTATATTGAAAAATGTAGACATATTTTCTTAAAGATCTAACCCTCCCCTTTTAAATAATACTGTTAACATGGTGCTTATAATGCGTACAATGTTCGAAATCTGATTTTTTAATTAACAGGATGAAAGGGTAAAAAAAAATCACAAGTTGCAAAGCTCATAACACAAAGAAAAAGTAAATCCTGTCTAGCCAAATAGTAGAAATAATAAACACATGACTCAAAAAATGTATCTGACCCTTAAGTTGCTATAATTTTCCAGCTACAAGTATGTAAGATTGAAATAAAGGGTAATTAACCATGTCTTAGTGTTGCAATAAGATTATTTATTTATGTGAACGAATTTGCTAGTATAACTGTGAAAGAGATGAAGGTTCAGACTTGTTCTTTCGTTTGGTATATTACTCGCCACGAGATTTTTTCACGTTATAGCAAAAATTCAATTTTAGTACGAAAACTGTCGTAAAATTTTTGAATAATCAATTTCGCGCGCTTTCGCGAGTCTTTAGGGATGAAATTTTTTTAAACTTGGAACAAAAATATTTATGATGTGTGAATAGTCATTTCTAGCGTAAAATTTTCCGACCTTTTGAATGGTAGTGTTATTTTTAAGAAAAAACTATCCCTTCATGAGAAAAAATGAGTTCAAAAGTTAAGGGGGTAGTTTTACCCCCTTTCCGACACTTCTCAGCAAGGATTCGTTTATTTTTTAATTTTTCGCCTTTAAATCTACTAGTATGCCAAATTTCATCAACTTTGGTGTCTGTTGGAGGAAAAAACTTCTAACGACTGGAGTAATAAGCAAAATAATAATTTATTAACAATATAAAATACAGTCGCTACTAAGGGAACAATGGACGACACAATTGATAGAACCGTAAACTTAGCGATTTTTTAGCTAGTAACTATTCTATAGCAAATTTCAAGTTTTGACATTTTTAATGGGGTTTTTTAAACATGGGTGAAATTGTCATTTAAAAGTTAAACAAAAACCATTAATATATATAAATTTACAAGAATACAAAGAAAACAGTGAAATTTCTAAAAAGTTATTACACACGACCACGAGACACAAGTTGTGCAACTTGATAAAGAGACATATCTTCATCGATATCATCCACACCTTAAATATTTTTGTATTCAGCATCAATGCCGTCTTCATGGAAGTGCAATTAACAATGGCAACAAGCAATAATCGGTTAATGCCCGAGATCGACATTTAGAAATATATAAAAAATCTTTGTTTTGACAGTTTTGATGGTTAAACGTATTTTATTTTTTTTCGATATTTTTAAAATTTTTAATTTTATCAATATTTCCGAGACACGTTCTGAAATTTCCAATATTTGCATTTTCATGAAAATATTTCCATTGGAAATATTTCAATATACAACACTATGCCCAGAGCAGCCCAGTAATAAAAAAATAAGTTGAAATGTTACCCAAATCGAAATTTCAACTTACTGTAATAAACTATCAACTTATTATGTTAAAATTTTATGTTACTATGTTGAAATTCTAGCTTACCATGTTAAAGAAAATCCTATTTAAAAAAAAAATCTGCATATATTTTGGTGTTTGGCAACCACCCTTACGAATCTTACAATGTTTATATTCAAATGACAAGGTTATCTCAGGTACAAAACACAAGTAAATAAGAAAAAATAATTTGGACTTTAAAAGTATAATCACTCAGCTACTTAGCTATAATAATCCTCTGAATTGTGATGATTTTTGTCTGCCTCATTGCAATCATCTTGTTTCATTTGAAAAATATTACTACTAATTTGCCTGTTCGATGTGTATACTTCTTGGTTGATCTCTATTAATTTAATTATGTTAAAATGGTCTGTAATGCTTTAATTTTTGGCTACTTTTTATATAGTTCTATAACTGAAGACCCGAAAGTACCCAAAGCTGTAAATAAATTGTGGATGCTTTCGAGCGAGAAAAAGTTTATCACGTTTCCGGTGGGAATCCGCTGAAAATGGCCCCTCCAAAGTCCCAAAAATGAGTTTCTGCAAAAATATGCGAATTAGAGAATTTTTCTTTAAACAAAAAATGAAAATCACCTCGAAATCTACATAAATGGTTTTTACAATTTTTTCGCAACACCAATATATTTGACAAAAACGGCCGTCAGAAAAATCCAGTACCCCACTGGATAGATCTGATTAGTTGTGAAACCGCGAGTCACTGGTGTAATAAATTTCCCCCATTTTTGAAAAATTATTGGACTTTATTTAAAAAAAAGTACATTTAGAAACTAGACACTCTAAGCTTTCAAGTGAAGTGCATTAAAAGCATTTCAATAGATGATGAGTTTTGATTCGTGTTTATTCTCCAGATTTTCTAGAACTCCAGAAACGGCTAAAAAATGCAGATGGGCAAAACAATTTATAATCAAAACGCAAGAAAGATGGTGAAGGAAATTTTCTGGGATCATTGAACACTTGCTAAGGTCTCATTATAAAAAGGAATGTTAATAACAAACCATTTTTTCAAAAAATATCAATAAATTAATGAGATACTCTCCAAATATTGATTGTGAGAAAAAAATTAACAGCTTCTTTTAATATTCTAGAAAAATCAAAATGGACCCAAACTCATATGCAATGATAGGTACGGATTTTTCCATTTCGATGAACTTTGAATGATTAAAAAATGTACGTTGTTGCCCAAATAATGGAACAATTCGTCCGCCCGCTTATAAGTAAATCCATGAAGAGATTGTCATTCTAGCGGTAGAGCGGCAGCTGAAATAAGGGGACTTTTGGGTCCCGTTATCTCAAAAACTATCAATTTCTAGAAAAAAAATATAAAAACCATTTTTGTAGGTTACAAGGCGATCTTTATTTTTTGTCTCAACAAAAATTCTTTAATTCGCATATTTAGGCAGATATTAGCGGGAAGCCCATTTTTCGAGCCTAGAAGGACCATTTTCAGCCCTTTCGCACCTGTTAATGTTGATAAACTTTTTTCGCTCGAAAGCATTCCCGAAGACCTAAGAATTGCACCACAAGGGAAAAATGTACAGGTTTGTTTACAGCTTTACTGAACTAATATATTTAATTGCAATATTTTTAATTGATAACTAGATATGTTACCCATACAAAAGATTATTATCCATCAACTCGTGCTGCAGGCATAGTATCAATAGAAATTGTTTGATTTTTAAATTTGTTTTTGAATATTATCTTGCATTTATCTTTAAATATTTTTAAACATTTATTTTTAAAAAAATATGCTTATATTTAAACTGCAGCTGAATGCGAGACTGAAGAGTTCCTACTGTTTGACATTGGACAGAATAGAGCGAAATCTCTTAGTAAAACAAGTGTACACTGAGTGTAACGGTGTTTTTTTAACTTATAAATAAAATAAAGGAGAAAAATACAAGTAAAACTGCACTAATTTTACCAACGGTTTTCGCTATTAGTTTTAAATCAGCTCAGAGTCTTTAGAATATTAATAAATTTATTTGTTCAGAGCTTATAAGAAATTCATAAATAATCGGCCTACTTTAAGCTTTCATTTTTACTTTGCTGAAGCACCTTTAAAATAGTATAAGGTATTTAGGTTTGTTAATAGTGGTCAGTCACCACTTGCAATCTGAGAGCTGTGGAGCAACTGCTCCCACGGCTCGTTGGGGCTGCGAAAATCGGCAGCACACCAACGCTAAGGTCAATTGCACAGCACAGTACAGTTAGAATTATGTTATCACGGATTAGTACTACCAGTCTGAAGAGTTCAGAAGAACGAAACGATGTTACTTACCAGTGTCTACAACTAAGTCATTTAGCTAAGCGTAAGTTAGGGTTATCTTGAGGCAGTAAGCCAACGATAATTCGCAAGGCGTTGTTAGGTCAAGCGATGCTACACTGAATGAGACGCTCAAAGCTCAATGTTTAAGCAAGGGGTCTAAATTCGAAGAAAAGAACAATCTCTTAATCTTGTACCCCAACAGATCCATGCCCACGGCAGCCAGCCTTTCACGACATGGCGTTCCACGCTTGGAATGAAGTATCGTATGGTCGGTAATACCTTACATACTGTGGAGTAGTCTGTCTCCAGGCTAAGAAGGGATTTGGAATTGTTTGGCGATAGAGCACCTAGACCGAAAAAGTAAGTATGCAGAACCACCGTCGTTAAACTTACCTAGGTTGACACCCACTGTTCAAGACGTAGTCCGACACAATTGGTCTAGTTTTGTTTTTGTTTAGACTCATCAGACGTGGAATTAATCACGTGACCAGACGAAAAAAGTACTATACTCGTACTTGAGTATGCTAGTTATGTATGTTTATATAGGTCAATCACCACTTGCAATCTGACAGCTGTGGAGCAACTGCTCCCACGGCTGTCAGCACAACGAGCCGTAAGACTTACAGTCTTGGTCATGATGATGATATGAGCCGTATCATTATGACTAGTACCTAAATTATTTATCTATCTCTAAATATCATCAACAATCTGTACGCATGAAACAAAGAAAGATTTGAAAAGCAGACAAACATCAAAGCTCAAGCTCGAGTCTGTTTCGGTTTTGTGAAACTTCGGAAAATCCAAACACTATACACAGCCTTTGTGTTCTTTGGAAATTTGAACAAACCTTGTTTCCTCCCTTTAAAGATTTACTTTTTAAACTACTGAAATTATCAAACTTAGGCTTTTTTATCTAACTGATGAGACCTTGAAAGGTCGAAAGCTGTACTAGGATCTTCGCACTGTATAAGGTGGAGTTTTGCCGCGCTGACGGAAAGCTCAATGGAAAAGCAGAACTCGTCAAATTCGACATGAGTTTGCCTCCAAATTTGATCAAACCTTCGTTCTCAAAGCAAAAAATACTCTTACCATAGGTGCAAACACCAATGGAGAAATCAGTTTTGTGCTGACTCCAGATTCGTCCCCTTCAGTCAGGAAAAGTACCCTGAGGCAGGTAGATTAGTAGATTATCTTCTGAGAAGCTTGAATAATCACAGAAAGGTCTGATCAGACCATCGTCTCGAATTTTACCTTTGATGTTTGTCTGCTTCTTAAATATTTCTGTGATTTTTCAACTTCTCGGAAGAAAATCTAGTAATTCTACTATTAAAATTATTTCTCCATTGGTGTTTTTATCTATGGTAACAGTATTTTTCGCTTTGCGAAGATGAAGATTTGATCAAATTTGGATGCAAACGCATGTCAAATTTGACTTTTGCAAATCCTGCTTTTCTTTTGATCTTCTCGTCAGCCCGGAAAAACTGCAAATTTATATATAACCTTTTGAGGCTCATCAGTTAAGCAAAGAAGCCTAAGAACTGGTCATTTTATCAAAGTTTTATGTAAAACTAACAAAAGTAAAAGAGAATTTGCATCTGTAATTTTAAAATTGTATACTTTTTGACAGTTCTGAATTAATATTCCCGAGGTGATCAAATATTCAAAAATTGACCTTTGGTCGGACACTAGACAAAGCCGCCATTACAATTTCCAGGATACTTATTCACGCTGTATATTTAAAAATTTAAAAATATAAAGAAAATATAAAGAGATAATAATAAATTAAATCTCGTCTGATACATCTCTACTTGCTGATAAAGTATCTGGACATATGACTGCAACAGATTGCTTTTTAATAAATTATTAGACAACGCTTACAGGCAAATTGACTTTCATTTTATGTGTTAAGCTTAGCGAAGTGGATAACCGTGCATCGTAAATTTTTCATGTTTAGAGAATTGCATAATTTAGTAGGAAATTGGTTTCTTTTTACTGGTAAAAAGTTATTTGCGAAGAACAGTATCCAATAATGTGCAGACACACTGATTAAGGCATAAAATTAGCGTGCAATGAGAATTTGATGAATGAACGAGCGTGCTTCTAGGACTGCCTTATGAATAACTTTAATAACCAAAGTTGTTTTTCTTCTTAAAAAAACTGTAAAGAGCTTTAAGCCAAAGGCTTTGTATGTTAAGTGTTAAACGTATTTTGTATTTTTAGTAAATAATATTGGATCTTAAAAAGATATACCGGGTGATACAGCGGACATGTAACAGCCCATAACTATTTTATTTATTGAAATTAATTTTTGAAATTTTGGGTAATGTACCTGTTATCGGGACACGCTTTTAATGACAAATTAAAACAAATTTTCCCACTTCCGGTTTAACCGGAAGTAACCCTAAATTTTAAGTTTTAAATATCACCCTGTATATATTTTTAACCTACTTGTTCGGCTTCAAAATTCTCTTTTTAACCATGTATTACACTTGTCATTTCATTTTAAAATAGCTGCCAAAATCGATTTTTTTCCAAAATTTTAGTGGGCCATGATGTGACAATTACAAATTATCAGCCTGTAAAAGGCGTTGAGATGTAAAGAACAGAATGTAAAAAAAATTTGTTATTTTCTTAATTTTAATCTAATTGATAAGAGTTAGGAAAAGAGGTTAATTTTGAAAATTTTAGAAATTTTTTTTTAATGCCTAATATCTCGAATTCCAAAATAGGAAACTCCAATTTTTAAGTGTTTTAACTTTAGATCAAACATTTACAATTTTACATAGTTTATTAAAACTGGTAAAAAAAATGACTTTTTTATTAAAAACGCAAAATTATACATATCTACATTTTTTCGCAAATACTTAGATTATATTAATTTAAATAATACGTCAAGTAGACTTTCTAACATTAAGCAAATGATTGGCATACAGGTTTAAAAACCGTTAAACAATTTTAGGAAGCCATGGATACAAAATGGCTACAAACATTTGTTTAATCTTACAAAGCCTACTTGGCGTTTTATTTATATTAATATAATCTACATATTTGCGAAAAAATGTAGATATGTGTAATTTCACGTTTTTAATAAAAAAAAGTCAGTTTTTTATACCAGTTTTGATAAACTATGTAAAATAGTAAATGTTTGATCTAAAGTTACAATAAATAAAAATTGGAGTTTCTTATTTTGGATTTTGAGATATTAGGCGTTAAAAAATACATTTCTAAAATTTTTAAAATTAACCTTTATTTCTAATTCTTATTGATTAGATTAAAATTTACAAAATCACAAATATTTTTACACCTTATTCTTCGAATCGCCTTTTCATGCTGATAATTTAAAATTGTCACATCATGGCCTACTAAAATTCTGAGAAAAAAATCGATTTTGGCAGCCATTTTGAAATGAAATGACACGTATATCACATGGTTAAAAAGATAATTTCAAGGCGGATCAGGTAAGCTAAAAATATATGCAAGGTGCTATTTAAAATTTAAAATTTAGGGTTACTTCCGGTTTAACCGGAAGTGAAAAAATTGGTTTTGTTTATTCATTAACAGCATGTTCTTATAACAGGTGCATCACCCAAATTTTGAAAAATTAATTTTTTTCGCGATCAAGATTCTTTAAAAATAAAGTTACTGCAGCATTTAATTAAGTTCTTTATATTTTAATTAACACCATATATTTTATTTTATATACTAACATTGTTCTTTAAATGTTTATAAATTTTTGTTTAAATAAACTTTCTACTAAATATTTTATTACGGAAAACTTATGTTTTGCAATTGCAATTTGCATTTTTAATAAAAAATTTTACAGTTTAAAATGTATTACTGTAATAGGTTTTAACAACAACGTTTATAAATTTACTTAAATTTATAAACAGCTGGTTTAATTATTTTGTAAAATATGAATAGTATAAAATAAATGCATAAATTAAGTTGGTATTTAAAACTATATTTTAACCAACACTCAATGTTATTCTAGGTTAACTTAATTGTATAGTGTCAGAATATTTTAATGCTAGCACCTTAAAAATCACTAAAAAAGTCAAAAAGAGTTCTTGCAAGGAAAATACGGCCGGTGTTCTTTTTTAAAATATTTTATGACAACCCACGTATGATACAATGGATGTCATATGTTTAACCCATTTTATCCCCCCATTCCAGGTTTGTCCCAACACGTCGAAATACCGTCACCGAATGATCACGCTCATGCGCAGTGATTAAAGTGCGTTCCAACAGAGACGTGACGGTTATCGGACGAGTCTGTTTGTGTACCAACAAAACTTGGGATCGTTTATGTAACGGTTTCAGAACGGTAATTCCGATACATGGCCTAAATTGAAAACTGTTTTGGTTGACTTGCGCGTTGAGCATCTTGGCACTGGATTTTTGATTCTAACAGCATTCTAACAGATATTGTAAGTGATATTTGCTAACTTTGATCACAAAAATTATAAGTAGAAAAGTATGGTTATATTTTCAAAACAAAAAAAGAGACATTTGACCTTTTGACTTTGACAGTCCCGAAAACGATCCGCAAAGCGATCCAACGTTGGTTACTTTTTGTACCGACACGAAACTATTTTAAGGCCGCGCACCAAAAAACAGTTCAAAAACGATTTCGAAACGATACCGAATGCTTGTTGGAACAAACCTTCCGTCAACGTTGTCCAAGCATTGAAACATGCCGATATTTCCTAAAAGTTTTAGACAATGTTTTCAATAACACTAAAATCTTAGACTTTCACTGTTAATTGATATACAACGTTTCGGTTAGTGATGTATTTTCAACCGTTTTCAAATGATAACTAACATTTTTTCTTAAAAGCTACGACTTACATACTATTCGTTGTTCACCGAAGCTTGAACGATACCTTACGATTGAGCAACGGCTGCCAGATATTCGGAATGTCGATACTAGACTTGCTAAATTGGTTGTTTACAATTATTACAGCCTCTGTAAATTTCCTTTTCTTTCAGTATTTTTTTTTGTAGGTTGATCAGACGTGTTCGGCAATCACTGAGTCTGACGTTCCGCCTGGTTCTGTTTGTTTTTTTTTTGTGTTCTTTAACTCCAATATTGATTGGTCTTTTTTTAGGGGGATCGAAAGGGTTTGGATCAAATTGGCGATTTACTTATGTGTATCAGGATTTTCTTTAGTTGTGTTTTAAGATTAATTATTAAAAAACTTTCAGACGTGTGAAAGATGATTTCCGATTAAGTCTAAGCAATATTAAACCAAATACTGTCATTTTTAGTTTGAATTACTAAGCTCAGCCTTCTCATAGTATTTTTTATGTTTGATTAGGTAGTATAAGGCTTTAATGTTTGATAATGCAATGTTAAATTAAAACTGGAATTAATTTATTCAAATGGAAAGTTTCACTAGTTAAGCAGCCTTTTATGATATACGCAGTAGATTCATATCTTGTTAAGTGGTACGCCTGAAAAAAAGATTGGGAAACGCTTCTTTTGATTATAAGCCATGGAAAAAGCTATGAAAAAGTGTACGGTAAGAAAGCTTTGCAATGAAATGAATAAAGTTATGAGTTGTGGCGACGCCATTTCCCAGATAGAAGAGAGAGAAGAGAGAGAGAGACAGAGAGAGAGAGAGAGAGAGAGAGGGAGAGGGAGAGAGAGGGAGAGGGAGAGGGAGGGGGGAGAGAGAGAGAGAGAGAGAGAGAGAGAGGGGGAGAGAGAGAGAGAGAGAGAGAGAGAGAGAGAGAGAGAGAGAGAGAGAGAGAGAGAGAGAGAGAGAGAGAGAGAGAGAATAAGACGATATTCAGTGTTGGTTCTGATTTAGGATACAATCAAAATACAGCAGTGGCTGTTGATGTTATTGATTGATAGTCTTTGCCATTTAGGGTCATTCTCGAAAGTTACGCCGTCCTTCTTCATGATACCGCTTTTTTAAGACGTTGTACAAAAACTAAACTGTTCAACTTATTTTGCAATATCCTTTATTGGATATTAAAGACAACCGGCACCCTTACATACTGCTATTAAGTTTTTACAGCCCAACTTATATTTTTTGGTAATAAATTACTTTGAGAATTAAGTACCCAAACTTCCTCCGCAGAGTGCAAATTAAAAATGACTTAGGACCAAAGTTTTAATTAAAATTTGCTTTTAATTTAAAAGTAGTAAAAAAATTATTATTCACTTTTCCTAATCATGTACATTATGTTTTTGTGTGCAAAGTTTGTAATCTGCGAACGTTCAAAAAAGTTTTTAAAATAAAAAGATCCAAAAATAATAGCTAAATAGTAAAAAGCTTTACTTACGTTTAAATTTTTGTTTAAAAACCAAAGATGCAAAGGAAATGAACATTAAAAGTTTGTTTACTATTACAATTCCACACTAGTCAGTGGCGTGCGAATTTGTTTTATGTCACTTTCCGCCTTTAGTATTTTTTTGCATAAAAATATTTTAAAAAACTTACCAAAAATAACAAAAAACTTAAGATATACTTGCTTTTTTGTTTTTTTGTTTTATTTGGTCACTGAAATCAGTTAGATCAGGAACCCGAAATGATATAATATTTGTATGTGATACATGTTTGAAACAATTGGATGTATGAAATAATTCACTTTGATTGCTTTAGCCCTCGTATGTAAAAAAAGTACCAAGACCGTTTGAATTTAATTGAGAAAGAAGTACCAGGAAATCAATATCTTGGCCATGATGACAAGAGTTTTCTCATCGCTACTATTACATAGTGAGCTCAGCAAGACTTTTGACATGCTCAAACCTGCTATAAATAGAGGGAGTTCCTTTTTTATATAACTCCAAATACGAAAATTAAGCGAATGTTTTATCACGTTGGTAGGCAACTTTTATTACCATTAATTTGGAGCAAAAAGGATATTTTCTCTAAGTTTTTTCAAATAGCTGAAACTGAATTTATGTAAATTTGACTATGTAACGTCAAGAAAAATGATATCTTTAAAATTAAATTTATTATTAACATAAACAAAAAAAGTTAAAAATTATAAAAAATATTAAAAAATTTGTGCTTCAAAAAGTATTTTTTTGGTTTTTCGCACTTTTAGGCGGTTTAACGAAAAACGAACCTTTAACATATACCATTTGACGGTAGACATTTTAACGGTGCCTATGCACAACTAGTAAAGTTTTTTCTTAAAGATAAAGGTGTTTTTTTTTACAAAAATGTAAATATTTCAAAACTACTTGCTTGTCGAATCAATGCAACATAAGGTTAACTTTTAGCAAATTTTATAATGATTAACTTATTTTTAAGCGAGATAAAAATAAAAATTAAAAATCCGTTTTTGGCCATTTTTCCATAAATTTCAGGCTATATTGAAAAATGACTAAATAATGCGTTGATGTATGTAGACAAGCAGACGCATGAAAGAAGCACACCAACGCAATTTTTGTTTTTGTCTTTGATCAAATATATCTTACAAAATATATTTATAAAAGGTTTTTTCCTATATTTTACCTTATAAAATAAAAACAATACATATATCTTTACTATTGACATGCTGTCAAGTATCTCCATCTAAAAATCAAAACATATTACAGATCGACTTTGCGTCGACTCTTTCTCCGTATTCCATTTGGCTTTTAGTCAATTTCAGTCAATCAGATTATGTAGATATATTTATTTTATTTTGATAAATTGTGACATAAAAAATAGTTCAGTTCAGTTTGGCCCTTTATAGAAGGTAACGGCAACATATAAAAGATAACCGGAAAATTCGTGTAAAATTTTTTATAATAGAGTCTTAACTTAAAAATAAGTCGATTTCAGGGAAATGGCCAATTAGGCGCAGAAATTCGATACCGCTAATTTGGCACTATCCACTTCGGCGCCAAAAATTGTAAAGTATGTAGGAATAAATATACAGGGTGTGTTGCAAAAAAGTTTTGATATTTTTTTGGAATCCGTAAATTCGGACATGCGCAGGTCACACTTTTTCTAACCTCAAAAAAACAGGTGTTAAATACCAAAAATACACGAAAAAACACCAGCAAGAATGGAGAAAATTTGTTTTTAATTTTCCAAATGAAGATTTACTAGAAAAAGGCCCAAGTCACGTGACGTTATTTTATAACCTCAAGAAATCATTATTTTTTTAAAATTTAATTTGAGCCAAATTTGGCTACGAATTAGATTTGCAAAATTTATATGACGGACCAAACTTTAAAACTTTTCCAATTTAGGTCACAGGTACTTTAACGGTCGCTAATGATGTGTGACAAATCATTACTAAGGATTGATTTCAATTTTTCGTGATCCTTGCCCAACAAAATAATTTTTAAGTATAAGTATCTATCTATCGTAGCATGGTGGGTTTTCTTGCTGGGGCCCTGAACACTAAGGTCTAAGCCCATTATGCTCTGCACCAACCGTTAAGCATACACAAGTCCTGTTGCCGTACCTAGACATTTCCACCTGATGTTCCCTAGTACTGAGCAATTTCTAAGTACATGTATGGCGTCCTCTCTTTCCTCTCCACACCATCTACATGTACTTGTCTCACTTTTTCCTATCTTGTTTAGATAGTGTCTGTTTCTACAATGACCTGTCAGTATGCCTGTCAAGTTTTTCAGGCACCCCGTTGAAATCCTTTATGTTCATTGGTAGGTCCTTCTATAGGTCTTCCCCAATAATAGCTTTTGATTGTCTGGCTTTTGTCTTTTTCCAGTTTTCATCGAACCGATTCTCTATCCATGTTGCTATCTCTGGCATATCCGTGTTGTAAGAGATTCCCACGGTATATTCAGGCCCATTGTCCTCAGCTCCCAAATTGGCGAGTTTGTCAGCCATTTCATTTCCCGGGATCCCTTTGTGTCCAGGGACCCATTGCAGGGTGACTCTGGTGGTTTTTGTTAGTTTATTAATTATTTCCCGACATCTGTATTTGTTAGCTCCCCGATCGCTGCCTTACTGTCAGTACATTTGATTATTTTTTCCCTGTATCTTCTATTAAGGCAGTATTCTATGGCTTTGGCTATTGCCATAACTTCTGCCTGAAATAGGGTTACATACTTTCCCATTGTTCCATAGAACTTGTAGTTCGTCGTTTCTACATAGAAACCGAAGCCTGTGCGGCCTCCTTTCTTCGAGCCATCTGTATAGATAACTGTTCCTTCGCTTGGAGCCCCACAACGTTTGTGCGTTTGTCATTTAAAAAAATCATCCATAACATAATATCTCAAATTTGGAACATCTGTATACATATTTCTTTTATAGAAAGGAGAGCGACTAAAAATACCTATCGACGAGATCGAGCATTTTACCAAAAAATAACTCATTTCTATCTTATTGAATTTACTTTAAGTTGGAGACTCACACTGTATACAAAAACATTAAATAACTTGAATTTGTAACTCTCCTTACCGGTTCAACAAAACAATTTTACATATGACTAAGGTACAGTGGCGGCTCGTGGGTTAAAAAGTAAGGGGTTGCAATTCTAATGGTTCTTTAAAAAATAAATAAATAACCACAATAAACTTAATGTAAATAAATAGACATATAAAAACTGTAATAAAAATCATACAAGTAGCTACATATGTTACACATATAACCAAAATAACAAATTATACTTCAATAAATCGTAAATCAGCCTGCGAGATAAATCAAGGTTTGCAGTGGGACTGCAAACCGCATGCCACTTATGAGACTAAATTCAGCGCCCAATGCCAAGATAGGCAACTCCATATACTTACGCGTACTCGTAATGAATCCAATTGGGTTTGCATTTTGATTGCAACCATCGCATTGGCATCGGCTTTTAGGATGCGACGCGACGCGCGATTAAATTATTGATATTTTAGCGACAGCAATCAAGTTTTTTAATATTTTATAATATTAATTTGGCTGTTATTTCGAGATAACATTAATAAAACAATAAACAGATGTTCGAATAAATTTAAAAATCTGTAACATGTATGAAAATAATATATATATATATAAAATTTAATATTAATATTAATATATATATATATATATATATAATTTTATATATATATATATATATATATATATATATATATATATATATATATATATATATATATATATATATATACATAAAATTTTATTTTAAACCTTTTTTGGGGGTTGCGCAAACCTGCAAACCTAAGGAGAAGCCGCCACTGCTAAGGTAGCGTCTATCGACTTACATATTTCAACGTCCAAAGCTGCCGTTTTATTTTTTGGACACCCTGTGTTTTAAGCATCGAAATTTTAAATTTATTATTCTCATCATTGAGATCTTGGAAACATGAAGAGATACGAGGTCAATTAAATGAAGGCAAAGTTGCGCAACTTGATGCTGATTAAAACATCACCTTAAAAGTTTAAAAAATTTAAATACTTCCGAAAATTTTTGAAAAGAACGAATATTCGGGAATTTTTATTTTTTAATGACTCTATTTAAATAAATATAACAAAATAAATTTTACATTTTCATTGCTACTTTTTCTGTTTTAATTTTAATTTAAAACACGATTTGTTTTAGCTGATTTGGAAAACTTTGGGTTTTTAAAAAAAGGTTGGAATTTGTTTTTAAAATATTTTAAAAAACTTTTAAATCTCAAAACCAATTATGTATCACACTTATTCGGAAGAATCATTTAAATGTTTTCCTTCCAAAAATCTATTTTCTGTCTCTCTCTAACACATGGTTTCAAATGGAAATTGCCATTAATATGATTTTTTCGAATAAGTGGGTTTGGGACCTTAGAAGCTCATAAAATACGTAATAAAAAATCCAGGGCCGTATTTAAAAAAAAATACAAAATTGATAATGGCAGCTCGAAGACAAAACGTCGGTGTGTAAATCTAATAGCACTGTCTTGTACAAAAAACGTAGAAATAAGAAGGTAAAATTTATTTTGTTCTATCTATTTAAATAGAGTCATAAAAAATAAAAATGAAATCACGAATATTTGTTTTTTTAAATCTTCGAAGTATTTAAACTTTTAAGTTGGCATCTTGACCAGCATCAAATTGCGCAACTTTGCCTTCATTTAATCGACCCCGTATCTCTTCAAGTTTCCGAGATCCCAATGATGAAAATCGAACTTAGGTCACCCTGTATATATTTTAATGACTTTCTTTTTAGTAAAAATATTTAGAAAGTGTAGCTACATTATTAGTACGAACGGCTCTGCTTCCTCTCCAAGACAACCCACTTATTAACAATCAAATTGCATATTATTTAAACATCAATAACATGACAAGCAGCTGATGAACAAAAGATAAATGCAACCAACACAGTCTCTCGGCAGTCTAGATTTAGTCATGTCCTACTAATAATTCTAGACGTAATTATAAGCAGCCGGAGTAGACAGGTCGAGCAACGCCTACTAGGTTTCCGTCGCGTTGTTCGTTGTAGTGACATCTTCATCGTTTGCCCCGTTTTAATTATTTCGTAGTGCTCAATTTTTGATAGAGCATGACGTTGCCGACGATGGTAATGGAATAAAATTAAAATCATAAGGCCCGTTTCAAAATCAGTTTAAAAATAGATTTGGGGATCGGCGGACGTATCACACCTTGTCAGCATGTCAATCAATAAGTGACGGGTCTATGTTCATTTATTTAGAAGTAATATTTTGAACCCTTTTCGGTTCCCTACTATAGAGTACAATATTTATTTTCCAATTAAGTATTTGTGTAAAACAAATAAAAACAAGATATATATATATATATATATATATATATATATATATATATATATATATATATATATATATATATATATATATATATATATATATATATATATATATATATATATATATATATATATATTATATTATTTTTTTATGTATATATGTATGTATATATATATATATATATATACATATATATATATATATATATATATATATATATATATATATATATATATATATATATATATATATATATATATATATATATGTGTTGTGTGTGTCTTGAATATTTGGAAACTGGGAGGAAAGGAAAATCCTCTGCCTGTAGCAGGTTCCATAGCCTGGACATTCTAGGGATGAAGAAACGAAGCAAGCGGATAGCGGAAAGGATAAAAGTTGCACTACGTATTGCTCTGTTGAGAGCTGCCAGAGGAGACATTATACTGGCCAACTCCTATAAGCAGAAGCTGTGAAAATGCCTATAGAAGAGCGACAGATCTCCCACAGCTCGTCGGTGGGCAAGAGACGAATTTTTTTCTGCGAGCGTAGGAGCATCTATATGACAAACAGCTATTCTTTAAATGGAATCGAGAATGCTAAAAGTTGTAGGGGACGTATTAACCCAGACATGAGAACAATATTTTATAAAGGATCTGATTTGGGATACATACAGAGTATACAGATTGGAAGAAGATAAATACGTTCTGGCTCGAAAGAAGAGTCCAAGCTTTTTTGAAGCTGCTCATGCTATGTATGTATTGTGTTTGTGCCAGGTAAGGTTATCTTCAGTAGGAACCCCGACAAAATTAAATTACTCTTAGTTCTGCAGCACTTGTCTGGTTAAATGTAACGGATCAGCATTGGCAGAGATTTTTCTGACAGCGAACATGACTGTGTTTTGGAGGCATTTAACTGGCGCTCCAATCCAACTATATATATGCTGCTCATCCTGATCTTTTGTGACGAAATCAATATTTCTAATTACATGTAGGATTTATTGGCAAAGTAACTGTTTACTACCGTATATCCACTCCACTTTTTTTACCACAGGTTTAAAAGAAATACTCGGAAAACGGTAATATAGCGAATGGCAACACCGTCTATACTGACTTGCGGTGATACCCCATATTTTTTTTGTGCTTGGATTAGTTATGACTTATAATTATAATCAGCCAGAATGACTTCTAATAACATATAAATATTAGGTTCAATATTGTTTATTATGTCCCTTTAAGAAAGTACGTGATGCTTTGACAATTCAAAGAAAGTTTTATTCATGTTTAGTTCACACTGTTTCGTAACTGTGATTTTTGTGCAAATAAGTATGTGTAGTGGTTATGGCAAGGCGAGTTCAGTAACTTTTTTTCGGCACTTTAGAACGTTGCTATTCATTTTTTACCACATTGACACATCGTTGGAAAGTTCTAATAGCAGCTACAGGCAAAACCTTAAAGAAAAGTTCAAGACACACGGTGAAGTGCAAGAGGCGATGCCGTAAATATGACATGAAATCGTTACAAAGACATTCTTGCCACTTTGGAATCCACAGCATTCCAGCTTCTCAAAGAAATGCTTAAAGCATAAAAATTTTAAAAGGCAAGTACGGACAGGTGCATTTTTTCAAGACGAGTACTGGAATGAAATCCAACTCAAAAAATGTTTTGGTATTTATAGAAGAAAAGACGGACTTGATTTGCTTTAGTCAAGAAAATATTTTTGACATTTAATAAATACCGATGTAAATGAAGAGAAAAATTGGCACTAGGAACAGGACTAGAATTGGCAGTAATGGTTTGACTTTTCCTTTACACCTAAAAATTAGTTCATTGTTTAAAGTTAGTGGTAAAAAAATTATACGGAAATTTTGTGCCTATGTCTTGGCAAAGAAACAAAAAGATTTATTCTAACGATTTTTTTTATGCAAGAAAGAGTTACCTATGTTTGGTAGAGTTCAGGTAAAAAAGTAAGAAATGCTCTAGTGACTTTTAATTATAGTTAAGAAGGTGAAAAGAAGGTGGGTTTTTCAATAAAATTGGTGAATGAATGGCTGACTCCAAACATTTTTGCCGAGGGAGCCACTTTTTATAAATCCTGACCACCCTTACTATGGACTATTTTAATGTTCAAAAAACGCGCAGGAAACCTGCGAAACGACATCAGAAAACTCAATTAGCAGTTTTTAGAATAAAGTAAATACAGCCTATAAATTTTGTAGATGACCTAAAGATAACTTTAGGTCAAAGAATGTCAGGTCTACCTGATTCAAGTGTGGAAACTCTGGCAAAGATTAATCGTTGCTAACGTAAGCACATACCCACCATGAAATGATAAAAAAAGTTCATGCCTAGAAAAGGGAGGTGGTTGGTTTAGGTTTTGGGACTGAGTTCTTCCCTTGCAATTAAATTTACTGTATGTCAAGTACATTGTAGTAAACATTTTTAGTTAAAAAAGTAATAAAATTTTAAGAGAAGTATTAAAAGGAATATGGAGATAAGAATCTCTGATAAATTACTTTTCA
>JAHBCN010007650.1:0-42325 GCA_019359885.1 Listronotus oregonensis | reverse complement strand
AATCCAATGCACGTATCTAAAGCAAGTGACCGTGAAGGTTAACGGGGTGTTACCCATGTTATTATTTAAATATTAGTTTATATAACAATTATATATTATTGTAAACTGTGTATATTAAAGGATGATTGTTTAATGTTTAAATATATATATATATATATATATATATATATATATATATATATATATATATATATATATATATATATATATATATATATATATATATATATATATATATATATATATATATATATATATATATATGTATATATATATATATATATATATATATATATATATATATATATATATATATATATATATATATATATATAATAACTTGATTTATACACATTAAGATTAGATACATTAGATACAGTAAAGATAAGTTAGTTACTAAAAGCCTAAGAGGCATTTATAGTATTTTTCTATTTTTATATTAAAGTATGTTTTATACAAAGTCTCTTGTTTGACTTCTTGACGTGTACCAGATACTACGAACCCAAGTACAGAGAACACCACAAAACGTATTGTCAGTAAATTCGGGTCCAAAGCCATCGCAATAAATAATTGTAAATGTTAAACTCAGAAGATCGAAAATAGATCCGAAAAAAGAGAGAACGGAACTGTTAATATTTTACTAGGTGTGGAAAAATAAAATGATATAAATTACAATAACTTTTTTAAAATAATAAAGAATTACATAAAAACACTCATAAATCAAATGTTCAAACAACCCTCCATTAACAGCTAAACAATATCCCAACCATCATAAAATTAATTTCTAACGTTGCTAAGTTGAGATTCCGAAACTTCATTACATTCTAAGGAAATAGCATTTTGGAGCTGGTTTAAATTCTCAAACCTTACACTTTTATAAATGACACTTTTTAAGTGACCCCATAGAAAGAAGTCATTCGGTGAAAGATCAGGTGACCTGGCTGATCAAAGTATCCGGTACCGTGGACCAATAATATTGCCGTTAAAAGCATTTTCCGGGTACTCTCTAACCGTACGGGCATTATGGGCGGGGCAACCATTCATTTGATATGGTGTCCGATAAATCCCACGAATACATTTGTTTGTTGGGAATATTGTGTCCGAGTATGAACAAAGCGACATTCATTTTTTTGGCTCCAATAATGGCAATTCTGATCATTTCATTCATTGTTGAGGGTGAATGTACATTCACCGGTAAAACAAATATTTAAAAAAAATTCCTATCGTTATTTGCTCTTTCCATCATTTCAAAACAAAATGCTATTCTTGGCTCTTCATCTCCTTTCTGCAGCTCTTGATGTTTGTCAAATTTATACGAATTTGTATGATGGTTAGTTACCTCTTGCCCAAGAACCCTCGTACTAACCATTTTGTTTTTCCCCACACTCGAATATTAAGATCTCTGTTCTCTCTTTATTCGGCTCTATTTTCGATATCCTAAGTTAAAAATTTACAATTATTCATTACGGTACCTTTGGACTTAAACTTACTGACCATATGTTCAATAGTTGAAAGTGTATGGAATGGGCTTGGTGGGGAAATAAACTGAAAACATTTCAGATACTGCTCTAAACCCGCATAAAGCCACTTAATTTTTCGTCGATTGAATAATTTTTTTTTCACTGATTTATCGACACTTTTCCTCATGTCAGGAATAATATTCATTTTACTGGTGCCGCTTTGGTTTTACCTAAACCGAAAATTTGGTATTTTTGCATTTACATTTAATTGAATAATTCAAGATTCGCTTTTTTATTTTATTTTTAAATTTGGCACGAAATCTTGTCAGATTGGTCTCTTCAAAAAGTTATCTTACATTTTTTCTGTAAAATGTACAGGGGAGCCAATAATTGACTTCCTTAAAATTTACATGGGTATAGGTGTAAAACACGTTCTTAGCGCATATAATTTTTGTATGTATAGAGTGAGTAGGTTTCTTCGTGGCAACAATTTTTTTATTTAAAATAAAAGATTGGGATAATTTTTTATTTTTAGAGTCTGCCTAAAATTCTATATACGGTGTATGTTTTATTTATAGGAGACATGTTATCTTAACTTAAAAAAAAAAACATTTTTCGTTGATTTTCGGTCAACACAAATGATTAATATTAATAAATTAGATATTGCTATGAAAACTAGAATAATGTTGTGTAATTGTTTTTTTTATATTTTTAAATATTAATCTTTGCAATATAAATAAGCAAGTCTTTAGAACAAAGTAAAGAATAGACTAAAATAATTTTGAAACACGTTTTTAAGTTGTCGAAAGTTAATGAAAATAAATATTTTTTCAAGTAACCACAACATATCTGGGTTTTAAATTCAATTCCATAATTCTTCTGGCTAAAAACTTTAACAGGCGTTAACTGTTTTCAAAAACAAAATCATAGTAATATTAAAAGTGTTTAAATAAAAACAAAATATGTAAAAAAATGTGGTGATTTGTTTACATAACTTTTATTTATTTTTAATATAATTTGAAGCGCACGTTGGGTTGTACACAGTCAATATATTAAATAATTATATTAAGAAATTTAGGATTGAATTAATATGCTTGTTCGATGCGTATGCTCAGAATAGGCACATGTTATTACTTTTAAACAAGCTGTTACATTACTATTGTGAACTGTAAATAAAAACCACCTAGCATGGTAACATTGAATATGGGTTCGTGTGTCAACCTGTCGCAATTTTAGTGTTAGTAGCACTATTAACTATTATTATATCCATTTAGCCGTTTGGCATGTCAAAAATACCAATGTCCAGCCGCTCTTAGAGATTTGTAGTTATGAAAAAATTCAAGGATTTTAGAGACCTTTTCGTTGTGAATTCATACAGCTTCTTGTAAACTTTGTTAACGATTTGCCCGTTTTCTTATTATTAATACCTTAATTATTTAACTCTTAATGTATTTTCTTCAGGAATGTATGAGCCAGGAGTAGCACAACACCACCTTTGTAACATTCAAGTTGGTGATTGGAATTGTGTTAACAAACACAAAATTCGCATAACAACGATACTTCTTGCAGTTTTTGCTGTTACTATTATTTCAAAAGTACTTCTTTTGATGTGCGTAATGACTTGGTGCTATAAGCATTTTAGAAAACCTGATACTTGTACTAGAGTTAGATCCTGACGATAAGTCCTAATTTTATGTGAAGATTTAGAATCATTTGAGAAATGCATATGCTGTGAATTAGAGGGGCAGGAAAGCAGAGAAGGAGGTCAGTCAAAACAAAACTCAAGAACATTGCAAGCTCAAACTGTAAACGTCAGCTATTATCCTTCTTCTCCAAGTGCTTTTTCCAGTATAAAAGCTTCCACAGGATCTTCAAAAATAACAGTTAAAACTGAACCCACTATTGACCTTACTAATACCTCGAGCTCTGCAGCTATATCATTTCCGGAAGGAAATTCTTCAGACGAAAATGAAAATACGGGGAATTTCGGTGATGGAGAAGAGAACAACTGTGACGATTTCGCATATGGCGTTTATTGTGGTGTGGATGATTTAGAAGGGGAAGAAGAAGAAGTAGAAGAAGAAGAGTTAGAAGTGGAAGAGGAAGAAGAAAATACTAATGACGATACTTCAAGAGAAGTTCAGGGTGGGACTAGTTTTATTAGTGAATAATACCTATAATGGTGTATTTTATTTGGATTTATTTATACATACTTATATAAAAGTTTTTTGTAAACGTAATTTATTTAATTTGTTTTGTTAGTATTCTAAATACAATAACTTAAAAAAATGGATCTTTAATGCTAAAAGTTTTACTATATCTTATTTTTAAACCAGGCGCAAATATCTATTAAAACAATCCCTCTTACGTAACCGTTAAGTTACGTAACACTGTGTAAGTCCTAGAGATTGCAAACAGGGACCGGTCGGGCCGGGCCCACCCGGGCCCATTGACCCTTTAGGCACCCACCGGGCCCGGCCATTCCGGCGTAATTTTACGTTACATTTTGTTAGTTAAGACTATACAGGTTTGGTTGTCTACAGTTACAGTACAGCCTAGCCTATAAGATTTCGTTATTTGCTTAATTAGTAATAGTAACACTCACTAGTCTTAATAGAAAAAACATAATACCTTACTTTTAGCAAATAAGAATCTATTTTGTTGATACCAAAGCTAACCAAAATTTATCTATCTATTTAATCTATTTATTATGACACGTCTAGTATTTTAAGCTGCGTTATTAATTTCTTATTTTAATACTATTTTTTCAAATAGACACTATAACGAGTAAGCGCTTGTTTAAACTTATAAAAATAAATAATTACTTATACTAATGTTACTTTCCCGTCCATAAGTAAAAGTAATCAATTCTGTATTAAGTGTGATTTTGAGACTTGAGTGAGACTGATTATGTGATAATTGTTCATAAGCCAGTTTGTAATAAATATTTACCTTAAATCATTGTCTTTTTTCATTCATATATAGAAAATCATCGCTTACACACAACCCGGCCGGGCCCGATGGACCCGGCCGGGTTGGCAACGAATGCAACCGGGCCCGGCCGTATTGAGAAACATACCGGGCTGCAATCTCTAGTAAGTACCTCTTTTGGTTTTTTAAAATAGTTTTTCATTACAATAGAGTGGTTGCTTAACATCCACCGGATGTTACATAATGCATATCAATACTGGAGGATCTTTCCTCCTAATAAATATGTAAATGTTAGTGGCGTCTGGATAATTATTTCGTTGGCGTTAAATATTCAAGGCATCAACATGGGCCAGCCAGAAATCCTTTGGGACCGTTTTAGTTGAAATTCTTATATACCAACATTTCGCTTCTCAACTTTGCAGTTTGGCGAAGATAGTTAAGTTATCGACCCAAAACAAATTACTTTACTAACAGTAGTTGCCTAACATCGATCTTTGGTTTATCATTTAATTGTATTTAAAGTCACATTTAAATATTTTGAACATCAAATGCGAAATTAACCATAGAAATTTAGAAAGAAGTAAGAGAATATTATTTTATGAATCAATTTGTTTATTTACTACTAGGTACACCTAGTAGTACGTTAATAAAGTAGCGCCTACTGGTGTTCGATCAATTATTTGGTGTCTAAATATTTCAAAAATTCTAGCTATTACCCTTTATAATCGAAAAACTATAAATCTGCATTTTTAAAACCTGGTGATAATTTATTTTTGGTAATAAAAAAAAGCAAGAAACACTTTCCTACATCACTTTTTGCCCGCAAATCATGATTATTATTTTTTGCTGGAGAAAACAGGTTTTAAATGCATATCTTGGGCTCTAATAAATGAGCTATATTTATTGCATTTTCTATAAATATTTTGTTTATAGGAGTTATCTTTTTATTTCTGTACTTTTTCTTGTTACTTTTATTGGAAACCAATTTTATGTTTTAACTAACGAGTATATAACGACTGTATTATATTGTTCCGTAACACCTCGTATAAAAACACGGATCCTTGTTTAAAGGGCCCCATAGACTATCGTTCTTTTTATCCTTCTTAATCGCCGATTAATTTTGCTCAGACGGACGACTAATAAAACTTTTATTTTCCTATACTTAATTTAATTTTAAACCGTCTTAATCGCCAAAAGCACTTAATTTTATTTTAAACTGTCTTAATCGCCGAAAGCTGCAGTCGTACACCAAAAAACATAAATGAAGCGTGTTTATTTGTTACAATAATAACGATTAAAAACGTTTTTCACCACACACTTCGTTTTTAAATAAAGACGGACAAATCGACGATTAAGATTTCAAGCGCTACCAGAAATTTGCACCGACGGTGTTATGTTCGGTTTTCGCCCACAAACTGGCAATGTTAATCGACGCTTTTGATCACCACGATTAAAACTGCTTAAAAAGTACCAGGTCTGTGGGGGCCTTAAAGGGCCCCACAGACTATCGTTCTTTTTAAACTTCTTAATCGCCGATTAAGACTGCTCAGTCGGACAATTAAAACTTTTATTTCCCTAGACTTAATTTAATTCTAAACCGTCTTAATTGCCGAAAGCTACAGTCGTTCACCGAAAAACGTAAATAAAGCATGTTTATTTGTTACAAGAGCGAGGATACACTTCGTTTTAAAATGAAGACGGACGAATCGACGATTAATATTTCAAGCGGGACCAGAAATTTTCACCGACGTGACGCCGACGGTGTCAAGAGCCCCACAGACTTTCGTTCTGTTTATCCTTCTTAGTCGCCGATTAATACTGCTCAGTCGAACAATTAATTTAATTTTAAACCGCCTTAATCGCTGAAAGCACTTACACCAAAAAACATAAATGAAGCGTGTTTATTTGTCACAATAATGACGATTAAAGACGTTCTGCACCACACATTTCGTTTTTAAATAAAGGCGGATGAATCGACGAAATTTTCACCGACGGTGTTATGTTCGGTTTTCGCCCACAAACTGGCAATGTTAATCGACGCTTTTGATTTCCACGATTAAAACTGCTTAAAAAGAACGAGGTCTGTGGGGGCCTTTATTTTCGGTTTTCGCCCACAAACTGACAATGTTAATCGACGCTTTTAATTGCCACGATTAAAACTGCTTTAAAAGAACGAGGTCTGTGGGGGCCTTATACCTTTTTATTGACAATCAGGTTAAGTAACATTTTCATGGTACCAATAACAATGCAACGTAATGTAACTATGCTAACTGCCTAAATGTCTCTGTCAAACTAGTTTACACTTCGAAAGTTACAAATACACTGGCCCGTGCATACTTCCTTCGCGCTTTTTACAGTAATGTGGAAAATAATGGAAAAGTCTGAAATTAGCTGAAAGAATTTTTTTACTACAGTATGCAAGAAAAGTGCAAAATGGATTATTTCAGCGCCCTCAGGATAATCCACAATGGCCGAGGGAAAACTAAGGTAGTTTACTTCTAATAAATTATTAACCTAAATACAATATTTATAATATCTACATTTCTATCAACTAAACAAATATTTTTAGAATCCGTAACAATGTACATTTTTAAGAAGTCAAATGACTTTTTAAATACGAGTATACTACAAATATGTAGGTTCATATTACAAAAATTCTATTAAAAAGAAAGATAATGAGTTAATTCATTTTAAATATTCCCATAACCTTAACGTTAAGCTGTTAAGGAAATGTTTGTTTTTTTAACTTCATGACAGCTCACGAAAGCTAGCGAGACATGGATCATCCACACCATATTTTGGACCAGAACCTGCTCTTAGGTTGACCCAAACCACAGCACGAGGGCAAACCAGGCAATGGATCAGAAACAAACACGAGGAATACTGGGAAACCTTAGTAGAATAAGACATGGAAAAACCTTCATAAGGGACCCATCCAAAAGAACGAAGGAAGAACTAATCAAAGTAGGAAACGACTTTGCATGACAGTAGGGTTACTAACAGGGCACGATAACCTAAGAGGGCACCTTCACAAGATAGGCTCATACAATGAGGACCCAAGTTGCAGAATATGTGACGAGGGGGAAGAAACAGCTTACCATATACTGTGCGAATGTGAATCAAGACGACTTCCAGGGAAGAAAAAGAAGAAAAAGAAGAAAAGAGATTAAATTACTGGTATACTTTTCTGTTATTGTATCCCATGCATCATTTATTCTTTCTCGCAGTTCTTCCTAATTTTTGGGTCAAATGTCGTATTTATAAATAAATTTCGTCATTTCTTTCAAAACGTTCTCTATTGGGTTGAGGTTGGGACTCTTTGAAGGCCATAGTAAAACATGGATTTTATTTTTCCTTTAGATAATTTTGAACTATTTGAGCTCTATGTATATGGAGAATTATGATGCTGGAAAATGAAATGAAATGAAATGAAAATCATTATCATATCACACGCTAACAGATGATATCGTGATTTCATTTGAAATATTGCGATGTAACTCTGCATCAACTCTGCCCTGTATAATTTGACACACCTCTGGTCCTCTAGCACTGATCTAGCCCCATACATTGATTAAAAACCGTCCACTTTGATTTCATGTGTGTATCTTTCGTCGTATTTTATTTCAGTGGGCCTGTAAACGCGGATTCTTTCATTGCTACACGACTGAAGAGTTTTAATATAACATTTTTCCATGAATCATTTCGATTTTAATATTCCTGGGCATATTCCACCCTTCTTTGCTTGTTTATTTTTGTTAAGAACATCTTATTAGCAGTCTTGATCGTTAGTTGAAACTTTGGCCCTACCAGAACCTATTTTCCGTGTAATTGTATCATTCTGTGCGATTTTGTTCTTATCTAACAAAACACTAATTTTACTTATTCTTAACTCATCTGCAATGTTTCTTATTCTGACACCATCTCTCAAACGACTGTATATATTATGGCTTTTTCCTTAGGAGTTAACGCTGGCTTTTTTGACAAGTAAATTTTCTTGACATAAATAATACTAATATATTGGTTGTCCGTTACAAAGAAAATGTTTTATAATAGTCTGGAAGATTATAATATACTATGCTCTACCAGATTTTTTTGGCACCATATGCTTTAATATATTATGACATAAGCTTAATTATAACGCCTCACACCAAGTTTTTAAAAAATACTGAATGATTTTTTTCTTTTTTACAAAAAAATCATTTAATTTAGAAATTCGCAAGCTTTCTGGCTGCTAAATAGATTTTAATCTAAATTGAAATATATGTTTACTGTATCTTGTTATATTACAGATTTTTATAAAGGTATGATAATATCATTTTAAACTCCATTATGCCAAGACCCTAGTTGCTTAATGGATTTGATGTATAATAGTTATAGGTACACAAATACTATATGTATGTAATCTGTCTAATTTGTACGTTCTGGTAAGTTAAGTTAGAAATAATTTAGCCCGTTCCTGGAATATAGGCTTCGGGTCGTAGGTATTAAAGTCTAAAACTAATTCATTATTCAATACAAAACCAAAGGGCTATTGTTTTGGATTAAGTCGTCCACTTAAGTTAAAATAATATTTATATAGTTTGAACCTTTGGGGGTAATAGCCATATGTTATTTATGTTCTTTATGTTACTGTTGTTGTAGGTCTCGATGGCAGAACTTTATTTTTATTTCCGTTTGTTTTACGAGACAAAAAAAGTTGTTCTAAACTTATAGTCAACATAGGTGGATTTTTTTCGAGGGCATACAAATTAAAGTGTGGTACATGTCCTAAACTGTATATAGGTCTAACAGAAAGGACTTTCGAGCAAAGAATCTTAAGGCCGAGAATTTTTTCTGATATGAATGTTCAGAGGGTGGTAATATACCACTGCACCTAGATCTCAGTAGGTCCTTTGTGCTTCCTCTTGTAGGCGGGAGATTCACTGCGTCGTCCAACCTATTGATTTAAAATAGTTGACGACGTCTTTATGTGGAATCTCCCTAATTTCGGCAAGTAATGGCCAGTTCGTGCCCAGCATAGAGTTCCGTTCAAATGTGAGGGCGGGACAATCGCAAAGAATGTGTTCCGAGGTCTCATCTTCTTGTTCACAGGCTCTACATAATCCTGTGTTCGTTAGACCCCTTTTAAATAGGTGTCCTCGTAGCCCGCAGTGGCCAGTTAGAACGCCCGTTAGTGTTCGGAGGTTCCTTCTGAACATCATAAGGTTTTTTTCGCTATTGACTTGTCTGGATAGCTCAGCATTATTTTTGCAAAATTGCAGTTCGTAGTATCATCCCATTTCCCTCAGTCGATGGGAGTATTCTTTAATGATGTCTTTAATCGCTGTTGTTGTCAGTCCAGTGGTGGGGACGGGACCAACTAGTTTCCGTCCCGCAGCCGCCCTGGCCAGCGAGTCAGCGGTATGATTACCTTTAGATATGTCATGTCCCTTGATCCAGGCTAGGTTGATCACATTATTTAGAGAGATATTAGTCAGGGCTTGATGAGATAATTTTTTTTACATAATAAAAATATTTTGCTTATGGTTCACATTTAATAGAAAATAACCACACTCTAAATAACAATTAGAAAATCCTATATTTGGCTAATAAAGGTAACACATTGTTTTTTTAAAATCCTTAAAAATTAATAAAATTTAAAATACAGAATATATTCTGAACGATCCATTTGAGGTTAACAACTCTCCATCATTGAACCATTTGAGTAAATAATTGTAAAAAATAGATGTTGTCAAGAAAATAAAAATCCCATATGTTTATTGATTATTTTATGTACTACCTAAAAACTTTTTGAATGTGCATCTCTTAATATTAAAACATATCTCATATAAGTGTTTATTTGGTAATTATGGATTTTCATTAAGTACCTAACAATTAAATTACCACAAAAGTCAACTTCTTGTTTAAGAAAAAAAGATATATGACAAAAGGTTTTTTTTAATGACTTGTAAGTTTATTTGCTTTTAACACTGCGAATTATAGTTTAATAAATATGTTTTTAATAAAAAAAATTTAACACAATATACCTAAAATGGCGGCTGTCCTGAGATATTTTATATCCTTTCAACAAAAGTCATTAGTCATTACCATTGACGAAAAACTGTCAATTTTTAATTTCTGATCTAGTTGAATAAAATTGCAAATTTGATTAACATGTTTATTTCTTAAGAACTTTCTGTAGTATTAGTTTCCAAATGCCTGTCATGCAAAATTCATAGCTTTGCTCATACTCTCCATGCCGGAGCATTTTTTGAAATATTTTCAATGGGTATTTTAGTATAAGAACATGCAGATATTGTTTGTTATATTTTTATCTTTAAAAAATTTGTAAAAAATCCTCATTATGCACCATTTTTACATAGTACTGTACTGCCAGGGCTGGATTTACACAAAGGCTGAGTAGGCTAAAGCCCAGGGTGGCAAATATTACGGGCGGCAAATTTAGGATTATTTTTTTAAAAAATTGTAAATTTTAATGATATAATTAATAATTTTGCAGAAAAAAAGGTTGGAAAAAAGGGTTAGTATAGGGTTTTGCCTTTATTTAAATAACACATAGTTAAAAAAAAGACTTATTTGTTCGTTATTTAATTTTCTGTTTTTCTGTATAATTTACTTTTGTTCAATTCGTTTGTTAAATTTTTATAAGAATTATTTGTGAAGTTTACATTCTTTTAACGCTAAATTTTTCGTTCAGATATCCAAAAAATGTTGACATATTAGGGTAGCAAAAATATATTAGCCTATGGGCGGCAAAAAGTTAAATCCGGCCCTGCAGGTTGCTGCACATTTGAGGTTAAGTATCTGTATTTTAAAAACTGCAAGAGATACTACCTCAGTTAGATTAAGGCTAAATGCCAAATTTGAAACCAACATTACGGCTTCGATTGCTTTTGAAAATACTCTACTTTGTATTTTTAATTTTAAGAGATTAAGAAATGCGAAACAGCTTTAATAGCCTTTTATTAAGCAGCAAAAGATGATAGTTTTTATTTTTCAATCGGACGTTTTGTTTTATTGTTATTATTTTTAAATTTCATAGCTTGTTTTTTAAAGTACTAAAATAAATATTATTTTTAGTAAGGTTTGGACGCTTTAAAAAAAAAAAAATATCACCAGGGTTGGTATTCCTTATTTTTCGTTCAGAATTTAAAAATAAAACAGCATTTGCAACAGCAAGAATGTTACAAAAAGGTACATAAAAATAATTATTATATCCCAAATTTTTAAAGTCTATGAGATTTACATTATATAATTTGTTAGTTTAGAGGTTTACTTTTTAAATTAAGCTTTAAATCGATCTTATAGTCAGAGCCTAAAACCTGTATAAAATACTAAATACCAACTAAAATTAATAAGCTTTTCGACAAATTAACAACAGCGAATTTCTTAATGAGGAAGTTCGTTTAAGCGCTCGAGGCGTTCGGAATGTAATCACTAATCACTAATCACAGTGTTTTATTTAAATCTCTGAGCGTGCTCGGTTGCATTCGAGCGGATACCCCGAGCGCACTCAATTTTCTCTGTGACCAAAGATTGGTATCGCCAAATAAACGCAAAAAGACACTATTAACAGATACTGACAAATTAATATTTTAAGTTTTCGGCCTACTATAAATTTTGTTCTATGTTTATCTGTGAATTCGGGTTTTTTTGGTGTGAATTTTACAGTCTATTGCTTAAAAACCACAAATTAACACATACATAAATAAACGTTGATTGGGTAGATTCTTGGTAATTCCTTTTTCTTTGTCGCGTTAGAATTATTCCTAGTGCCTTGTTGATGACGTCACCTGCTCGGTACCTGTCCTGCCTCCTCTACCGAGAGTCAAAGCGGATTATTTATGTTTCTCTTATTTAAAAAATCCTCGTTTGTTATTAAAACATTAGTAAAATAATATGGTTCAATATTTCCTTAGCCAAATTATTACAATTATTACGATGTTGTTTAGGATTATAATTACAAGAATTTAAACAGGCTTTGGAAATATTTTCATAAAATACTAATATATATTTTACTTCGTTAAATTTTAATTTGCTCATAAATGTAAACCAAAAACATTTTAATGTTTTTGATGTAAACGAAGGTTTTAATCAGGGCGGTACTAGCCAAAAAAATTTTAAAACTTGGTTGAAAGTGTTCTTTAAGGCTATATCTTGGCGATTAGACAAAGTTATATTTATTTTAATGTATTTATTTCAGGACCACATTTCAAAAAATAAACAATAACTAGAAAAAACTTAAACAAGGAAACGTCGGTAAAAGTATTATGAGAAGGAGTTTTTGTTTTAAATTATAACTAGAAATAAATAAAGAAAAAAGCCAATATTCGGAATTTCATTTTTATTTGATATTTCTAATATTGCCAATTTTTAAACACCAGTAAATTCGGCCACACATTTTTTAATTTAGCCGCCGAGAGCTTTCGAGATTCCATACCTAACCGAGAATTTGTAGCACCTTAGCTATAAACTAAATTAAATTTTGAGTTACAAAAATATTTACTTAATAAACGGGACTTTTAAGCCACATTGTGTAATCTTTCTTTATTTATGTTTTTATAAATACATTTTTTGTTTTTCTTTGGTAAGACGTAATATATCTTTTAAAGAGTGAGTGCACACATGCCCCTGGTATAGTCTGTCAAAGTATATCGTTATGGCTTTTGACGAACCATACCCCAATAAACCTTTAACGATTTTATTACCTATTGTTATTAGGTAAACCCGTTTGTTCAGAAAGGCAGGGGTGGGCTAGGTATTTCTTGAGTATTAACCATTAGGCATATAAATATTTTGGCTAATATTTTAGTGGCAGTGTTGAATAACCGTTTTTACTGTGCGTTTCGAAAAAGTTGTTTTACGCGAATATAACTATGTCGCGTCGAAATCATTTGTAATGAAACTTTAATCAGTAGATGTCTAATTAAACAAGAAGCTTTTAAAGAAACCTGTCTACGTACAAAAACTCCAATATCATCGATAAGGGATATTGTTATTAGTGAAGAATTGAACAAAAGAAAAAAACGTAGTGATTTTCAATCTCACCGTACAGACAATAGTGATCAGGACCTACCTAATAAGAAGGAAAATATATTATCTTTATGAAAGCGGAGTTATTCCTACCTTGGATAAACTGAAAAAGAAGCTAGACGAAGACGAAACCAATATAAATATTAGCCGTGCCACCCTCCATAGAGTTGTTTGTAAAATGAGATTTAAATACCGCAAAATAGACTAAAGACAAGTAGTAATGGAATAGCACAGATTACACACTTGTAGATTTAATTACCTTCAGGAAATTAAAAGATATAGGTTAGAAAACAGATCCGTAATTTACCTTGATAAAACATGGTTCGATACACACGACATAGTATCCAAAGGATGGGTTGATTCCAGTCAAAACTGTCAGACGAAAGCACCTTCAAATAAAGGAAAACGCATTACCATAATACACGCTGGTTCAGAAGACGGATTTGTCCCAAACTGCTTGCTGTTGTCTGCAAAGAATATTAAGGATTCTAGCTTGGATTGTCGTAAGGATACAAGTGCAGAGCTTTTTGCAAACTGGCTTCAAAATTATTTTTTAAAAAATATTCCAAACAATAGTGTTATTTTCATGGATAAGGCAAGCTACCACAGCCGTCTGCTACACAAAGCACCTGCTTCATCAACTTTAAAAACTGAAATCCAGGAATATTTGTTAAAAAATGACATTTATTTTGAATTCAGTTACAAAAAAAACCCAAGTCATAAATTCATATGAAATTAAAAAACAATATTTATGTGATAATTTGGCGGGGCATACTGTCTTACGGCTTCCTCCGTATCACTGTGTGTTTAACCCCATAGAGCATTTGTGGAACCAAGTAAAATCAAAGATCAGAGCAAAATATGTTACACCTACTTTAAGTCCCAGTGTTACAAATTTGATAAAAAATGTAATTACTAACATACCAGTTGAGAGCTGGAAAAATTCACTACAGCACATTATAAAAATTGAGGACTCTTACATTTCTATCCAAAACAACATAAATTCTGTTGTAATTAATCTCAATGATGACTCTGATAGTGAAACAGAATTAGATATAGATATTAAGATTAAAAATTTAATTATGTATAGATAATGCAGTTATGAATTTATTAAAACTTTGCATAAATTTAATTTCTTAATGTAATTTTAAGATTATACTTACCTAAATAAACAATAAATTATAAACCTTTATATTATTAAAGTCCGTCCCTAATGTTCTGTCCTTTAATACCTACCGATCCGCAGTTTTATTGCTGTCGGCAGGTATAATCCATAAATGAAGGCAAGAGCTAACACGGTATACTTTGAGACAGACTATAAATAATAATATTTTAAACTGCTTAATTTAAGCTTTACTTAAAAAACACCATTTTGTTAGTGCATTTTAGAAATATACGCAGCAATGCAGTATACAGTGCGTCTTTAACTTAAAATACAATAAATAAAAAAAGTGATGGTTCGAAAAAATTTTCGGGTCCCTCAATTATTCATTCGCACTCCTTTCCATAAAAAAATATTCATACAGTAAGTCCCTCATTTAAAATATGACGTTACCGATGATTTTTTAAAATTGAAATTCAAATTACTTTAAAAGTATTTTTAAAGCGCACATACCTGCCAATTTCAAATTTTTCTCACATGGCAGTCGTCCATAACTTTGACAAACCATGTAAAGTCAGCTGCGATCCTGACATACAGAGAAAGGAAACACCTTCATCACTTTCCAAAGGTCTTGTTGGGACATCAATGGTTGAAAGACGGATAATAGAGCGAGTACTAGTATATTTGGACAAGGCAAGGGAATATCAAATCCAAAACATATGGCTTCTCTCTCAAACTCATCGTTTTTCATCCAAAATTACGATGGAGTGCCCTAACGACCTAAAAGAACTTACCGGCCAGGAATAACGGGATAGAACTTTGCATTAAAGGTATGTTTCCTTCCACGCGGCCGTCGCATTCGGCTAACGCACTACGTTAGCCGCAAAGCACTCCTACTCATGTTTTTAAATGTGCCTGGTTTGTTCCGAGCGGCCGTCGTATGCGTCCGCTGTCAACGACTGCGATTGATGATCCTAATGATATTCTAATATATCCTAATGATAAGACTCGAATTTGGTACACCCTGTACAGATTTACCTTAATACAATGGTTAATTTTTCCTCTCAGGTTATTGGATATTCAACTCTGTTGTATGGCTCGGACTTTATATCGTCTTTTATTAAGTCAAGAATAAAACTAAACTGTGCTTTATTCAGTCTAAAATATTTTCTAAATTTTACTTCATCCTGTTGCAGGTGTCGATTTATTAATGTAGTATAACAACCCTCATCGCGTCTTTGCTGAAATATTGGATTTATAGGGGCATTGCTATGTTTCAGGTTGGCTAATTGTAATAGCATTTCGTCATCCTCTTTTTCTTCTTATAATAAATATATTGCTAGATCATCCATCACGACTCGTACCAAAGATTTCCCTTTACACTAATAATTTTGCTATCGCGAGTTTGAGCCGCGGTCCTAAGAAACCACCTGATTAAACGGCGGCCGCATGCGTTAGTCGCATTGCGTTAGTCGCATGCAACAGCCGCGTGGAAGGAACCACACTTTAGCGCCGCTAAAATCAACCAACCATGTACATATATTCGGAACATGTTAGTACAAAAAGCTATTAATAAAACAATAAATGTTTTATATAGTGTGCATAAGTTCTTCATGCGTTATGGGTGGTTGTTCTATATATTCAACAATTAGGTAATTTTAGGAAATCACGTTCTTAACATATTTTTTATATTTAATAGTCACTATTTAATAACACAGCTTCAAATTAAAGCACTGTGTTTAATAAGATTTTTTTAAGATAATTATTGTTATGACAAGGAATCCCTTCCATTTTCGTGACTTTTCTTGGGAATTATCGGTATAATATGTGCAGCAACTTGACGAGATTTAAAGAAAGTTTATTATCGCATCGTCGTCGTGCACCAGCGGGTAAAGTTTTAAGTTTGTCACGTTGGAAGTTATTTAGGAATAAGACACGTGCGAATGATAAATAAGCAACGAAATCCAGGTAAAGGAAACACTGCGAACACCCCTACTGAGTCATCGCCTTTTGTTATAGTATTACCTCACAGCGTAGACGCGTCGTTTTGATATATCAAAAAATAGGGGCGATTTTTTATTTGTAATTCCTTCGCAGATGGCAAAAAAGGATTTTTAGGCATCACATGTTTTTTTTTTTAATTAAGTCATATTTTAAACATGTGGTAAAATATTTTGTTTTATCTCGGAACAGTACACGAAGGCTGGTCTAAGTACGAGCGTGCCGTGGGTTTTTCATGTGATTTAAAAGATGGTTTAATAAGGTCCATCAGGCTAGCAGGGGTAAATTAGCAAAACTCGATACAAAAATCACTGGAATTGGTAGCTAATTTGTTGCTAATTAGTTGCTAAAATGAGGATTTTGTTGCTCAAGCCGATTTTAAAAAATTAAACTTACTGCTATATTGATATAAAGATAGAAGGAATTTTTGATAAATCATTATTTACCTGTCGACTGAATCACATGATTTTGTTGCTAATTAGCAATATGAAAATATTTGAAAGAATTTGTTTTATTTTATTTTTATTTTTATTTTTTTTTGAAAACATGCTACTTTGAACTTCACTTTTTACCACGTTATCAACGGCTGTGATTTTGTTGCTGTACGCGAAAGCACTTAATTGCTCCTATAGTACAATATACAGGGTTATCCAACGAGGACTAGACAGGCCGCTTTTTTGACTCTACCTGTACTTTTATAAAAAAAAAGTGAAATAGCCATCATATATATTTTTTCCCCGAATCCGAAAATGATTAATGTAAAATAATTAAAAATCAAATAAAATTGCTAGGGGTCATTTTGATATTTTTTTAAATGGTATGCCATATTTTTTATGTGATTATCCGATTCCTCGAATATCTTTTGATCTAAAATGATATTTTTTTAATTCAAAATGGTCCATTTTCTGCAAGTTTAAATCGAAAAAAATTTCGTCTACCGTGTCATTAACACCTGAAATATTGATACGGATACCTGTTCACTCTTTAACGGCAGTGCCATTCAGATAACTAAAAAAATAAAGTTTAAAATTTGTTTATATTTTTCATAAATTAGGAACAAATAACGTTAAAAAATAAAATATTCATTACAAAACCGCCTACACATTGTAAAATTATATTACAAAAGCGGAGAAAATGCTTGAGAGACGCAAAGAAGATTTTTCGAGAGTTTTCAGAGACGCATTTCAGTGGATACAATTCTAAGAATTAAGACTGTTTGAAGAAACAAAAACATTGAAAGATAGGCGAGGAAATATAAGAAGACAAAACATAAGAAACCCAGCAATTGTTCTATATTTTAGGATAAATCCGATGAGTTCTATTACGCAGGCAGTACGAGAAGTAAGGTATGGCCTAGAGCTCCGAACGGTCAGTTATGGAATTTTATTCCCCGAATCAAACGAATAAATTTCGTTTTAACGTTCTTGCAATGGAGTATCTAGAAGGCGGGCATAATGTTATAGTGACTTTAATTGTTTTTATTTATAGTCCAGTAACTATAAACCTGAGAGTACACTAAAAGTTTATCACAATTCCGACTTTTGAATCCGCTGAAAATGGCCCTCCAAAGTCCCAAAAATGAGTTACCCGCTAATATCTGCCAAAATATGTGAATTTTTGTTTAGACAAAAAATAAAGATCACCTCGAAATCTACAAAAATGGTTCTTACCATTTTTTTCACAACACCAATTTTTTTCGAAATATTGTATCCTTCCCGTTCAGTATCTAACTCAACAGGACAACAACTTATACAATAAAATATTATGGACCGATGAAGCGTCATTCACAACATCAGGAATACATAAACGGAGGAAAACAAATTACTGAGCAGCAGCGAATCCTCATAAATATGAAATGATATAGTTTCAAGGTAGGAGCTCGCTTAATGTTTGGTGTGGGGTGTTAGGAAATCAAATTATTGGACCGCTATTTTATCGTGGCTCTTTAACAGGCCAAAGATACTTACAGTTTCTTTAAAGCGATATCGAGGACCTCTTGAAAGGATTACCATTGCCAATCTACAATAATATTATTTGGCAGCAGGATGGCGCTCCACCTCATGCCGTTCGAGAAGTGGTAGTATATTTGAATGGGCGTTACAACGAGTGAATTGGCCGTAACGGAACACTTCCCCACCCATAGCCCAGATATCACACCAATGGATACATTTTTATGGGGCCATTTAAAAAACGTATCAACGGCCCAATAGAAATATCGATGACCTACAGAAAAGAATTGTGAATGAAATTGACAGTCTTAATCAGGACTACAATATTATAAGGGACTTTCTGATGGAAATACTAAAAAGGAGGCATCGCTCCTGTTTCGAAAACAACTTAGGACATATCGAACAATTTATAAGATGTCTGGTGTTCTTAAGTTTAATTTATAGTTTTTTCTTATGGGGTTTTTGTTTTAAATGTTATATTGCTTTTATATTTGTTTTGTATCTATTCTACAAATTAGAGTTTTAATTCTTAGAATTGTATCTATTGTATTACAATGTGTTAACGATTTTCTAATGAATATTTCATTTTTGTCTGAATGACACTGCCGTTAAAGAGTGAACAGGTATCCGTATCAATATTTCAGGTGTTAATGACACGGTAGACGAAATTTTTTTTTCGATTTAAACGTGCAGAAAATGGATCCAGTATGTCTTAATAAGTTGAAACCATATGGAAAACTTTTTTATTATTAATTTTACGAAATAAAGTTATTCTTCGTAAAAAGTTTTGCATGGTCTAAAACCTGAAATGCAACTATTAGATATAAATTTTTTTTAGGCGTATACGACTTTGTCAAAAAGTATGAATTTTGCCCAAAAGTAAAGTTGGGACATGTAACAGCCCATAACTTTTTTTGAAATTTGGGCGATATACCTGTCATAAGGAAACGCTTTTAATGATAAATAAAACCAATTTTTTAAATTCCGGTTTAACCGGAAGTAACCTAAAATTTTAAATAGCACCCGAAATATATTTTTATAAAAATATTTGGATTTTGTTAATTTTTAACTAATTATTAAAAGTAAGGAATAGGGGTTAATTTTTTAAATTTTAGAAATGTATTTTTTTAACGCCTAATATCTTAAAATTCAAAATAGGAAACTTTAATTTTTATTAAATGCAACTTTATATGAAGCATTAACCATTTCATATAATTTATCAGAACTAGTACGAAGAACTGACTTTTTTGTTAAAAATGCAAAATATACATGCCATATTTACATTGTTTCCCAAATACGTAGACTATTATTATCAATAACACGCCAAGTAGGCTTTAAACATCTTAGCATATTGGTTTTAAAAACGTTAAAAAATTCTAGGAGGCCATGGATACATATTGGTTTTAAAAACGTTAAAAAATTCTAGGGTGCCATGGATACAAAATGGCTACAATCATTTGTTTCATGTTACAAAGCCTACTTGGCGTGTTATTGATACTAATAATTGATGTATTAACGAAACAATAAATATGTATAATTTTGCGTTTATAATACAAAAGTCAGTTCTTTATACTAATCCTAATAAATTATATGAAATAGTTAAGGTTTTATCTAAAGTTACAATAAATAAAAATTAAAGTTTACTATTTTTGAGATATTAAGCGTTAAAAAAATACATTTTTAAAATTTTAAAAATAACCTAACCTCTATTCCTAATAATTATTAATTAGACAAAAATTAACAAAATAAGAAATATTTATATACCTTATTCTTTACATCTCAACGCCTTTTACATAATGATAATTTGTAATTGTCACATCATGGCCTACTAAAATTTTGAGGAAAAAAAACGATTTTGACGGCCATTTTGAAATGAAATGACAAGTGTGATACTCGGTTAAAAAGAGAATTTTAAGGCGGATCAAGTAGGCTAAAAATATATACAGTGTGCTATTTAATATATACAATTTAGAGTTACTTCCGGTTAAACCGGAAGTAAAAAATATTTTATTTAGTTCTTTTGACAGGTGCATCACCCAAATTTCAAAAATCAATTCTAATAAATATAAAAATTATAGGCTGTTACATGCCCGCTGTGTCATCCGGAATATAATAAGTTTTTTTTCTCAGTTATAGTTTTTTTTTTAAATTTTTCTAACACACTATTTTGAAGCATTTCCCATTATATTAGGCTTTTTTTAAAAACATTGATTTTTTTTGTTTTTTTCCTTGCTTAGGTGTATAATTTTGGAGGTACTAACCTTGAAGGAACACTTTAAATATATAAGTGGTTTTTCAGTAAGAGTGTCCCGAAGTTTTTTAAAACTATAGTAAAGTATACTACTTTAAACTATATATATATATATATATATATATATATATATATATATATATATATATATATATATATATATATATATATATATATAGTATATATATATATATATATATATATATATATATATATTATTATATATATATATATATATATATATATATATATATATATATATATATATATATATATATATATATTATATATATATATATATATATATATATATATATATATATATACATACATATTTCCGCAGTTGTTTACACAAAGGATGTCCTCTATTTTTGAAGAAAAAGTTCTATATCTTACACTTTTTCATTTTATAATAACAGTGACTTGGTTTGATGGAGTTGTAAATTTTATGCGAGTCAGTTCATGTGGGTTAGTTCATTCGAGTTATAGACCGTTGACTCTCTGTATGATCCACTTCCAACATCCTCCACATATGAAAAATATAAACACCCATAGACTGTAGATTTGACTGTAAGTCGAGTCCCAAATAGCCCCTAACTTTTTTAACCACTTGTCTTTTCTATAAAAAAGGGTGGAAGAGAGGTGAGCTACCACATTTTAAAACTGCCTCGATTGACAAGTTATAAAAAATAATAGTTAACCAATTTGCCATCGTGTAGGTGGCACCGATTTCGATGCCGTCGAACCAGATGATGACTTCTCTGAGACAGATCTAATAACTGATTTGGTCGTTTTAAAAACGACTCGTCTTTGGGCTATGGGCATGGGCTATTTTAAAAGATTTTTGAAAATTTCTTTTACAGGCTACTTATATGGGTACAATATAATAATAATCCGGTGGGGGAGCTTCAAAAACATGTTTTAATATTTTTTATTAACAATAATATAAATATAATTGGGGAAAATAAAACGCCGCTTTGCTAACCAGAATCAACCATGACCGACTAGAACTTAGGGCTTTTGAATTTGTCTAAATTATCCCTACAAGAAATTTTTTATAATTTTTGATATGGTAGAAGTTATAAATGTTTTAAAACTTACACTTCTACTTTAACTCCTATAGGTACCAATAATTTAGACACATTTAAAAGCCCTAAGTTCTAGTCGGTCATGGTTAGTTCTGGTTAGCAAAGCGGCTTTTTATTTTCCTCAATTATATTTCAGACGTAAAAATGCGGAGACGTATTAGAAAAGACACATGATTTGTTTTTTTTTTACATTAAATGCATTATTTAGAAAAAGCCTACTTTTCAAATTACGCGCCCTGCATAATAAAGCATGTTTAATGTGCCAACACTGTCAAGAAGCTCGCCAGCGGGGTTTCCCTAGACGCGAGTTTATGTAATTTTATTGTTTTCCTCCTTCTTGAACAGTCGTATTTTCTCTTTAACTTTACACTTCATAGATATAGATTAATAGTACTGTGAATGATGCAAAGTTTGGCAACATCGCAATTTATTTCATATTATAGTATTACAATGGCACCTGTTATGACCATATGATAATAAACAATGAATTCTTGTGTAATTTTGCAGTTTTTGTTATATTTTCAAAAAGAAAAAGTTTTGTGGGTGACGTAAAATACTTTTTATCTCCTGTTGGATTATTGCTGTTTTAAAAGCACCCCTGTTCACTCCCCCATCTCGTAAGTATGTATTAGAATATATTTTTTAATAAAAAATTATTGAAACATATTTTTGTAGCTTCCCCATCGGATTATTCTAATATTGTATCCATATGAGTAGCCTGTAAAAGAATTTTTTAAAAATCTCTTGAAATAGCCAAAACAGTGATATGAAACAATTACCTTAAATTTGAATTTCACTGAAAAGTTTCGAAGGTATACTTTTGATTTTGTATACCTTTAAATATCACCTTTGAATAGATACTTTACAAATAAATTTTGACAGTGTCAACCAAACCAGACCACAGTATCAACTTTTGGATATTTTATTAATTTTTACAAATGTTAACAACGGAGCAAAGGATACATTTAATCCAATAATATGATAACGGACATTTTTCATACCGATACGTGATAGGAAAATTCATGAAAGGTTCCCTAATGTACTAGTGATCAAATGGGCGGACTACAAGCTAGTAAAAAAAATCGAGAAACTGGATCTGTACTGAACTTAAAGCAAGTAAAAAAATCCTATAATAAAGATGATGCAGCGACTCTACTCGTATTGCAGTCTGTTAGAGAAGATCCCTTACTATCCTTAAGGAAACGAGCTACACAACTACAGGTGGTCCAAAAAAGTGCCATTCAAAAAATTTTAAAGCAAAATAAGATACGCTCCTACAAACCATATTTTAACCAAACATTAGAAGATGGCAATGATGAAAAAAGGTTGTATTTATGTTTGTGGGTAGGGAGTAAGATTTTAGGTGGTAATTGGGAATTTCATTAACTAATAATGTTCTCAGATAAGTCCACGTTTTCGACGAATGGAACTGTAGCATCGCAACATATTCATATTGGAATAATGTTAATCCTTTCTTTAGAATAACAACATGACGTCAGTATTTTAAAAAAGTGATTGTTTGGTGCGCTGTTTCGTACTATGGTATAATAGGACCGTATTTCTTTAAGAATACTTGTAATAGAATTTCTTATTTAAATATGTTAAATACTTTTTTTCCTGATCATTTGGAACAATTGCCATTTGATTATCGAGGTAACATGTACTTTCAGCAAGATGGATGCCCTACCCATTTTGCTAGAGAAGTAAAGAACTGGCTTGATTTAAAATTTGGACAAAAATGAATCGGGCGAAATGGTCTAGTTTTATGGCCCCCAAGAAGCCCCGACCACACCTTAACGGATATATATTTGTGGGGACGCCTAAAACAGTTAGTTTATGCTAATCCACTACCAAATGATGAGAACATTTTGAAACAAAGAATTATACAAGCTGTAGAAGCAATATCCTTAGAAAAAGTGCGACTCAGTTATGGATGGATATCTTAGAGTCCAACTGGACAAATGCGTTTTTCATGGTGGAGCAGTAATTGAATAATTCGATCATAATAATTGTTGTTAAGTTGAAGCTATTTGATTTTGATCTAATTTTGTGAATTGGGCCTTAAATAATTATAATCATGCATGGTATCGTATTTTGTATTCTTTGCTCCGTTGTTAACATTTGTAAAAAATAATTAAATATCCAAAGTTGATACCGAGGTCTGATTTGGTTGACACTGTCAGAATTTATTTGTGAAGTACCTATTCAAAGGTGATATTTAAAGGTATACAAAATAAAATGTATACCTACAAAACTTTTCAGTGAAATGCAAATTTAAAGAAAAAAATATATCTACCTAAACCTTACGAAAACCAATTTCCTAAAAGATATGATAATTTTAAACAATTTTCTTAAGTAGCATTTTGTTGAACACTTTAAAATAAGGGTACTTAATTCTTGTAAAAAAATAAATTTTTAACCTTTGGGACACCCTGTATACAATTTTTGATTTCTTTTATTGACAATGGTATTCTCTCGGCAAGCAAAACTTTTTATAAAGAATAGCTTTTTTCGAAAAATGAAATTTTTGGTCCGTTTGCCTTCTTGTCTACCCCATTGCCGGACATACTATAGAAAAAAGGTATTTCAAATATTTTTAAAAAAATTTAAGTGTAAAGAAAATACCTACCTTTCATAATAATTTTAAAATTAATGCTTATACGTAGAAAGTTTGTTCTAAACAAAAATATAGCTTTTGCTTTACCAAAAACTTTGCTTTTTACCAGGGCCCTAATATGTTAATATTTTTTGGATATCAGAACGAAAAATTTAGCATTAAAAGAATGTAAACTACACTAGTAATTCTTATAAAAATTTAATAAACAATTTTAGCAAAAGTAAAACATACAGAAAATTAAATAACAATCCTTTAAAACAAACAAATTTCATAATATAAAAACAAAATACAAATTAAAATGTTATGTATTATTTAATTACAGGCAAAACCCTATACTAAAATTTTTCTTCGAACCTTTTTTTCAGCAAAATCATTAATTATATCATTACAATTAATGCTTTTTGTTACGTCTGGTTCAATATTTAATATCGCCAAAGCTTCTAATCTTTTTTGTTCTATAGTTGATCTTAAATATATTTTAATGCGTTTTAAGCAAAAAAAACTTCGTTCAGCAGAACAGTGGAAATATTCTTTTTAAGTACATTTTAGTAAACCACTTATATTATTTTAAAATGGAGCATTAAGTGTCTTTTTTTGAATATAATACATTCTTAACGAAATGTGATGCTTCACCTTAAAAGTTATTATCAAGATGGTTTCGATAGTTCTCCTGTAGAAAAAGAAAGGTTCTTCTTAATTAATTAGAATATATATGGCACATATTTTTTATGGCATTTTTTTATTAATTTACAATTACATTTCTTAAAAAATTGTACGTAAATTTGCCGCCCATAATATTTGCCGCCCTAGGCTTCAGCCTACTCAGCCTTTGCGTAAATTCTCCCCTGCTTTTTACTATATTTCTATAACATAAATTATGAGATATGGTCATTTGGCCATTTGCGACCAGTTCATGAATAGCTAAAAGACCTTCTCGTACCTTTGTTTGGACTTTACGGGAATAATAGCAGAACATCCTGCATTCCAAGCATTCTCCAGATCAGAAACATCACTTTGTTGCTGCGTTATATCTTCCAGGTCGAATTGAACGAGCACAAATCTGTGACAAATGTGATAGTAAGGACAAATAATTAATGTCTTGTCATAGAAACTCAAGAAACCAGGTATTTTAAGGTGTTTGATATACTTAACAACAGTGCATAAGCATAAACAAGATAGGCAGTTGCCTATGGGCCGCAACCAAAAGGCGGCCGGCACCACACCACAAAAAAAAATAAATCGATAAAGGCTCAGTAGAAACAAAAAAATACTGAGTTTTATTACAAATAGTTAGACGAAAAACTTATTTTTTTCTTTGAGCGAAAAAAGGTAAAATTAAAAAATCTTCTAGATCAAGCAGCACGAAATATGATATGGCGCCTTTGGCGCATTCTACCGCGTGGCGCAAGACCAATAGCAACAGCGGAAAATGGCGTGTCACACGGCGGCGCATCATTTTTACCATTAAAAAAGCAGGACGTTTCCCATTGAGAAAGCAAGTAGGACGCGTTTGTGAGGCTATAGAGCGGCGTCTCGCTCCCTCCATCTATGGAAAATGTCCTGCCGCCGCGCCGCCGCGCCACCGCTTCGCTCCGCTCCGCTCCACCCGCCCAAGCGCGCGCCGCGTAAGTATGCACCTATGCACCTTGCTCGACCTGATAAACTGGTTTTTTTGTATAAACATAAACAGTTGGGTATCAAACGTCAACACTATAGGTGTATTAATTAGGTAATTAAATAAACTGATGTTTTGAGGGAAATAGACTTCGATGATATTATCGATACGTTTATTAATGTGAAAATCAGACGAAAAATAATTTAGCTTGTAGGTACCTCTAGTTTAATTTTAAATAAATTTTATGTTAGCCAACTTACTCAGTTATTCTCTTTTTTAAATTGACCTTATTAGAAACTTTCAACAGTTAACCACAAACGATTTGAGGGCCTCCACCAAATGCTCTGTCTATGGGCAGCCGAAGTCTAAATCCGGCGTTGCATAACAATATATTTTTATCTACTTTTATATTCACAATCAACTCAATAGGTTTAGCGTGCAAAAAATAAGCAAGCATCACGGTCAATAAGTTCTTTCTGGTAATTTTAAAGTTCTCGATTGGTTATCGATTGCTCCTCGATCTCCAAACATATCCACAGCCAGTAAGGAACACTTACTGACTTTAATACTTAATATACTATTTTTAACTTCTATGTTTGCTAGGTCTAACCTATTGTTTATTTTATAGGCAAAATAACTAAGTGCATTGCATATATAGTACCGTCATTACTTTTATTTACAATTAGTCTGGAAATATCCAAGGGTTTTCAATCTTCTAGTAAACAACAAAACTTGGACTGCCACTTGGCTTTCTTAAAGTAAAAAAATTGTGATTTTAAAAGCTGTATAGCTTTCTTGAGAAACAATCGCTATAGGCGCGGAAAACCGTGGTCATATTTCCGAATACCAATAAAGAATTTATCCTGCCATTAACTGGTGCCGTGACAGGGTTCATGATGTTCCAGTAGGATTTCTACGCCCCTTTCTTTTTTTTTGGGCGTAGCAGCAAAGTGGTCAAGACTACATAATCTACAGGAAGGAAAGGGTCATGGCAGAAACTAGTTACACCTACCTCTCTTCGTACTTAATTTTTAAAAATCTAATTGTGCTTTTCAAAAATTATTTTTTTATGAAAGTATAGTCAGCAGTGCTCGTATGATCTAATGTTAGACAAAGCCTAAAACGTCTTCGAATGAGCTGGCAAATTAGACCGAAAGGGACCAGAAGTAAAAAAAGAAAGCAAGCAATAAGCAACACTTAAGAATGCAACAGAATCAACGTCAAATAATATGTAAATCATAAGACAGTTTGTCGTTACATTTTACAACCTTTTAACGTAAATAAGTTTATTACATATTTACCATATCCCAAAGAAAGGGTAATAAAAATGAGGAATTCGGCTCTAAAACAGACATTTTTCCAAGAAACCTATTTAAAGGCCATGTAAAATATTCCATAAAAAATTAACCTATAGCCAGGCAGTAAAAATGAGTTATTTGTAAGCATTATACAGGATGGTCCAGCTAAGTTACGTAATTCCTATGTGAACATAATTTTTAAAATAAACTTTTTATAACTTTATCGATGAATTATTTGGAATATTTTAATATAGTTGATAAATTTAGTTACATGTTGGTCTTGTGTATTTATCTATCTGTCATTTGTGACATTTTGTCATAAATAATAAAACATTCTTTCTAGAATTAGTATGGTTTTAAAATTGAAATTTAATTACAATTAAATTTTAAATAGTTTTTTTATATCCTGAAAACGGCGATCGATTTGTTTTCGAAATGATAAAAGTTTTATAATTTTTTAAAAGGTTTTTTAAAAGTATTTTCCATCTAAAGAGAAAACTTAAAAAATGTTTTTAAGAAACTATTTATCACATTATTGGGTGGAAAATTTAAAATGCTAGTTTCATCGCCGCTTCATACATTGGAGTGACAATTGAAACTCCCCCAGCAAAATATACCGCCAAAAACCTGTTCTCTCTCGTCGAGTTTTAACAGAGATGGAGATAATTTACGCTTCGATAAACAGTGCGTGAGAATGGAAAAACTACTCTTCGTTTTAAACATGTGTAAAAAGCCTTTCACGGCAATCTTAAATTGACAAAAAAGTATGTTCTTAGAAAAACTAGACCTTTAAATTGTTATCTGGTTATGATCACGTCCTTTAAAGAAAAATACCTTAAATAGAAGTTTAAGAAGATTTATTATTTTAATTTAAAATAGAGTAAATATAAATATAATCATTTCAAAAAAAAAAAAAAGTTTTCATGCTTGTACACCACGTCTTACTTATTGTTTTGATGTACATTTGTTTAGATATATTATGAAATATGCTACAGAACAAAGCGTTTTTAGAAAAAATGATTCAAGTGTGTTCTTTATTTTCATGGTGGATTTATGTTTAAATAAGTTCTTGTTGGGTTTACTCGCTTAAAAAGTTTCTAGAAAATAGGACCACTTCGGTCCTTGTCTCAGGGTAAAGCGACTGAGTATGTTCAGCCCTATTACATTATAAATTTTGTCGTAAATGTACAGGGTGTCCAGTTTTCGTGTGTTTTCATATACCAGCTCCCTTACTATAAAAGATAGAAAGATGGGGTTTGCGGCTTACTGTCCTATTTTTTTATAAAACTTTCATTGCCGCAAACGAAATTTTCATAGCCCCCTTACTTTCTGACATACAGGGCGATTTTGAAAATTTGTCATTTTTGACCGTCCCCTGTATCTCGATTATTTGGTAACTTTTCAATAAAGTGAAAATGGATTGTTATAGAGTTTTTTACGTAGAATTCAGTGGCGTAGGTAGTTTTTTCTAAAAAGTTTTGTTTTTGAGTTACGACCCAAACTTATGTTTTTTAAATGGGACACCCTATATATTATTTTTTTATCTTATTCCCCCTTTCACAGGCCTTTCAAAAATATATAATAGTCCATATTTACTTCTTTTAAAAAAGGAAAATTTTAACATTCTTTGTAAAATTTATCATTTTCCGATGGTCAATCACGGATAGCCATGACAAAAACAAAATTCTGTAAATGCGCCATTATGGATTGTTATTGTTGTCAAATATTACTGTTATTTGTTTGATTTGGGTTTTTGTTATGTGGGAGTTTACTTTATTATTTTTGTGAAAAATTGTTCCACATGGCACAAAATAATAGATATAAGAATTATGAAAAACACGATATGTATGTTTGTTTTATCCAAGCTAATGAAGACGCCAACGCAGCCTCGGAGCTTTATTTTAATCGGTAAGGTTTAATAGTATATTATATACCTATAGGTTAGGAAGTAGCCTTCTCAACAATGATATATTATAGGATATTTTTTTATTATAATGTGAGCATATCTGATGATTTGAATAGATTTTGACATTGCTAATATTCAGCATTAACAAAAAAATTGATATGTAACATTAATATTCATAATAAATATAAAAGTTTTAATCATTATTATTATCTAGCTTTTTGTTACATATCTAATTATTTCGTAGGTATCCAGAAAGACATCAACCTGATAAAAGAATATTTCATAAAATCAAAGCCAATCTCATTGAACACGGATCTTTTAAAAAACTAAGGCCTAATTTTTACAACAAGGAAAACAAGGAAGAAAATGAAATAAATGTTTTGGCTTCTGTCGCGGTAAAACCATCCATATCATGCAGAAAAATATATGATATGGTTGGGGTTAAAAATCAAAAACTCAGTTAATACTTAAAACATAAGTTTAGACCATACAAATACCATCTCGTCCAGCATTTGCATCCCGGTGATGCAGAACGTAGGGTAGTTTTTTGCAATTGGTACCTACAAATGTTGCAGGAAAATGCAAATTTTGAAAGAAAGGTGGTGTGGTCAGACGAGACTTATTTTACCAGTTCTGGTATTCTAAACCGAAACAACTCAAGGTACTGGTCCCAAACGAACCAATATGTAATATTTCCTCGAGAACGTCAAGGTCGGTTTAGATTTAGCGTGTCATGCTTCATTTTTGGCACTAAAATTAAGTATTTTATCTATGAAGGAACGCTAACCGGAAATAGACACCTAGAAATAATGCGAGATGCACTAATGGAAATATTAGAGGATGTTCCTTTGGCCGATTTAAATAATATTTATTACCAGCAAGATGGCGCTCCGAGTCACAATGCTCAAATAGTGAGAGAATATTTAGAAACAACATTTCCAGATAAATGGATTGGTACGAATGGACCTGTCAGGTGGCCCCCAAGATCCCCAGATCTTTCTTTGTTGGATTTTTTTTATGGGGGTATATGACAAATCAGATATATATGAGACAATACCAATATTGATCAACTTCGAGAAGCTACACATCAAGCGTTTAGGCTTCTGCAGGGTAGGCCAATTACTTTATTAAATGGATTGCGAAAAATTGAAAAAGTATGTCGAAAGTGTTTGGAACACAACGGAGCACAATTCGAGCAATTTTTGTAATTTAAATAAATAAAAATAAATTAATATGTTATTTTCTTTTAATGTTGCTTAGTTATTATGTATTAATATAGAGTTGTTATAATAAAAATGACGTTGTTAATTTTGTTTTGATTTGCGGGCATAGCCTTCTATACGAAAAATGATAAATTTTACAAAAATGTTAAAATTTTCCTTTTTTAAAATAAATAAATATGGACTATTATATATTTTTGAAAAGCCTGTGAAAGGGGGAATAAGATAAAAAAATAATATATAGGGTGTCCCATTTAAAAAAAACATAAGTTTGGGTCGTAACTCAAAAACAAAACTTTTTAGAAAAAAACTACCTACGCCACTAAATTCTACGTAAAAAACTCTATAACAATCCATTTTCACTTTATTGAAAAGTTACCAAATAATCGTGATACAGGGGACGGTCAAAAATGACAAATTTTCAAAATCGCCCTGTATGTCAGAAACTAAGGGGGCTATGAAAATTGCGGCAATGAAAGTTTCATAAAAAAATAGGACAGTAAGCCGCAAACCCCATCTTTCTATCTTTTATAGTAAGGGAGCTGGTATATGAAAACACACGAAAACTGGACACCCTGTACAATACAATGTAAATCAAAAACTAAATGGATCTACTGTACCGCATGTATTGCGGTGGTCAAATTTTCGTTAAATCGTGCATAATTTAAATGTAAACCAATAAATAAAATATTAAAAATGGGGCATAGTAGTTGTTGTGTAATGTTGAATGAAATACTGGCAGAAATATTAACTGCAAATTTTATACATTACCGGGACCTAAAACAAGGGCTTACATGTCGTGGTTTACCTGTGTCAGGTAATAAAAATGTCTTAGTTGAATGGTTAGTTAATTCATAAAAAGCCTGCAAATTATTAGGATTTCTTTGCTTACTTTAGTACGATGCCTTAATGGCTAAATAGGTATCATGTTTGGCCGGCAACACGAAGGTCCCGACTTCGATTCTACAAAACTCCAACTACGTTTTTTTTTAAATTAAAAACACAATTTTTATACTTACTTTCTAAGCTTTAAAATTGTTTATTCACTATTGATATTCACTTTTACAGTGCTGACCAGGTTTATATAAATATATTTATTTACGAAAGATTTTATGCAGCCGTCAGATGTCGTTGTCATCGCGTACCCTTCCAATAATACAACAGAAGAACTTGGTCATTTTTTACTTAATTTTATCTTCGCCGATTTTGATGATGTATTGCATTTTTTAATCAGTAATATCGGCGAGAGTATAATTAAGTAAAAAATTACCAAAAACTGTTATAAAACATATTACCAGTCTGTTCCCTTTATGGATATATGAGTTTCTGGTGTAAAGCAAATTCCAATTAAATTAGTTTAACCCCAACACAATATGGCTCAGTGGGCTACGATCAAACAAAACAAAGTAACCTTATTATTGACGACACCCGCTCTGTCCTTCGGTCCCCAATTAAATTATCACAATGCCTAAACCAAAATGGTTTGTTTAGAAATTTAACGTTCCGCATCTGTCTAGATATTAGATATGGCCCCATTCGTTATTTTTATTTAAACTCTATGTTTTGGTATTTTTCTATGTTTTTATGGAACTCATTTGAACTAGAGGTGAAGTGTCTAGTCTAAGACAATAGTACTAATGAGTAATAGGTTAGTCCTAAATATATAAATTCGCAAGTCAAAAAATTTAAATTTTTGTAAAGTAACATTGATGAAAATAGGTTTGTTTGAAGTATTTTGAAGTCCTTAATCCGAAAATAATAAGCTAATTACTGTAACACGTACAGTTTTTTTGTTATAAGGAGAAAAAAGAAAAGACGACATATTTTTACAATCTAATATATTTATTTAATATAAACATATAAAACATGTGGACTCTATCTAAAAAAATATATTGCACGAGATATGATACAGCGACAAAAACGTTCACTTTTTCCTCTTGTGTCCTTTTAAAAACCAACAGTAGTGGCCCAACATAAATGGGTTCCAGCGTCTCTGGTATCTTGTTTGCATCCTCCTGATGTCCTGGTGAAACCTCTCTCCTTGTTTGTCTCTTACTGTGCCCAAATTTTCCGAAAAAAAATAATAGGAGTCCAAAAAATGTATTTTTAGAGACATGCGACTTCCTAGCAATTCATAGGTTTTCAACAGTTTATCTATGAGGCTTTTATAGTCTTCATTTTTCTTGTTGCCTAGAAATCCTTTTGCTACACGTACAAAACACGTCCAAGCCACCAATTCCTTTTCATTTAATTGTTCTTGAAAACGGAGATCATCTTGGAGCTTCCTTATCTAAGATCCAATAAATATGCCTTCTTTTAATTTTGCATCACTTAGTTAAGGAAATATTTCTCTTAGGTACTAGAAACCAACTTCTTTGTGCAGGTCTTTGACAAAGTTTTTTTATTAGTCCAAGCTTAATATGGAGAGGCCGTAGCAGCACCTTTTTGGGATAACAAGGGGGGCATATTTAGTGATTAAAGTACCAGGTTTAAAAGACGTTCTATAAGGCCAATCCTTTTTATTTTAGGGTTTTTTTGTTGCCCTACTGTCCACAGACACAAAAAACAGCAATACTTTGTAAAACCCCTTGAAGTCCTAGCAAGATACCTATGAATTTTAAATCTCCACATATATCCCACTGATACTGTTTATATTTAACACGATTTAATAAAGTTGCTATGTTATAGATTTGTTTAATTGTTATTAAATGGGCTTAAGGAATAGATGGTTTTTTGTTTCCATTATGAAGCAGGACTGCTTTTAGGCTGTATTTCGACGAATCTATGAATAAACGCCTCTCGCTAGTATCATGTTTCATATTAAGCTAATTCATTAAACCATCAATATCACAATAGACACATAGCGACCCTTCCATTTTAAAGAAACTTAATAATGTTACATTTCGTTTTCGGTAAAGTGAAACACTTGCTTTTTTATCAAACAAGTTAAAATCTGGAACCAAGGTTATGATTTTTGTTTTGACAATCCTAGGTCACGTACCAAGTAATTTAATTTATTTTAAGTTATTAAGTGGGGTTCACTGGTAGTTGGTAAAAATATTGGGCCACAACTGGTGTTTTCAGGAAATTGTGGATCAGATTCTGATGAAGAATTAGTATCACTGGAAAACACGATGTCCAGGTTAAAAGGCGCTATCGGTACCGGTAGTTCCTGGCAATGGGGAACTGGCATTAGCGCAGAAGGCAAATTTTAATATTCTATTTTGTCTCTATACTTTTCTGAAATCCCTTCTGTTTTAGTGATGCAAAACTAGCAATGGTCTTACATGGTCAGTAGGTTCTCTCCACACCATAGCAACAGCAAACTGTATAGAACCTTTTTTGCGATACACCCACTTCACCAAATTTACGTAAAACTCACACAACAAACATAAGGAGCCCAACTTTTATCTTAATTTAATTCACTTAAAGTATTAAAAATGGGCTTTTTTTTCTTTTTCAGATATAAATTTAGCTTGGGACTTTATAATAAATCGTTCACCTATGTAACAAAACTAATCGGCTGGATTTTTGCAGAAAACAATAAAACTCTTAAAGGTTCGTACAATACTGTATAAATAACCCCTCTGCGGCCTTGTTGTACTTACCGGTCCTAAGGCAGGTATGATTTCAAAGATCGAATTTTATAAAAGAGAAGCAGGTATTTGAAAATGGGACGTTTTAGGCCATTTCTGGGAAAAAGTGTTTTAATAACTTCCTAAATGAAACGCAAAATAAGCATTCTCATAGATGTTACAAAAATTGTGTCGACTTATGTTATCATCTTTTTAGAGTTTTATTACATTGTACATTCGCTGTTAAAATAACCATGCACAAATGGAAAGCTTTTGTGTATGTGGGACTTTTAAAAGGGCTTTTCTTCGGATAGATTCAGGAATACTAATAATAATTGTAAAAATCGCCATTCGTTAGACATTGGCACAACAGTTTAAAGAGACTCTGATTTCAGATACATACAGCGAATACAGACTAGAAGGGAAAATATTTTCTTGCTCAAAATTTGAGTCTCGGCTTTTTTAAAGCTAATGTGGCTATAAAAATAGTGGCTTTATGTTAATCAAATTTATTTTCCAAAGTGCTGATCTTAAAGATTTCATGACTATTTATTCTGCAGGACTTGTTTGCGCATGGGTAATCTGTCCTTTCTGCATAATATTGTTTGTAATTCAAATATTTCCTAGGTCATCGTATTTATAAGCGTATTGAAATATTTAGTCGCCTAGTTATTTTAAGGCTTACATTCCCAACAAATTAAAGTAGGCTGGATTAAAAAAAACAGTTTTTTTTCTTTATTTCCACAACCTGAGAAATATATAGGAAACATTTTTACATAAAGTATATAAGTATAAATAAAGTTTTTAAATATAGTTTAAAAAATGTCTAAAAACCAAATTAGTTTATCTCTCTACCCTCTTTCCTTCCCAAATTTTAGGATACATTCTTTTTTGGGTTAGAGTTATAATAAATTAGGGATAATACCAAATAGCAATATATATGACATGTAAATGTTCTGGTTTTATTAGCAAAAACGAAAAAGTGTTCTTCACCGGCCATATTTATTTCCTAAATTTTTTGCTAATGGAAGAGGCGTGTTTCATAATTTTCTAGTATTTTTATGTTATATATAAAGCAATTATGATTTAAAAACACTATTTATTACTTTTTAAACCAGAAACAATAACCAGTGTAGTATGTGCACAAATAAAAAACCAGGGAAATTGTTTATCTTTTCACTAGTAAATAAACATAGAGTGTGCTTGCCGGCGCTAAATGGAGACTTTAATGTAATCCTAGAATAATGGATATGCTTTTAATTATTTATATTTTAAATTTCTTTATTCCAAATAAGGTAAAACATGTCATTACAACGACGAGACACGAGGATGTTTAATTGTACTGACATGTTTTACCTAATTTTTTCTTTATAGATATAAAATGATTTGGGCTCATCATCATTGTTTTAAAATTTGAGGTAGCTAATTCCATTTTTAGCGGTCCAAAAAGAGTGAAAATCACATGACTATAAATCCGAACTATATGGTTGGTTGTGGTTAGTATTTTTAAACGGTTTCTTTTTTTTTTGAACAAAATGCAGATTTAACCTTTTAGATGTCATCATCGTACGCCATTTTCCTAAAAAAGGGGACCGAAAACAGCCTTGCTCTCCCAGAACAGGAAGGCCATTACTTTACCGGCTGAAGGCAGAGCCTTTGCTTTTTTGGGCTCTGATGTACTTGAGTTTTACCACGTTAGATCTAATCTTTTTAATTATGGCGTAAAATAATGAACCTATGTTTTGTCGCAGCTAAGTAAAAAACTTAAAAATGCATCACCTACATTTCTTGAGAAGCTCAATACATCGCTGATTTTGTTCCATAGTCAGCAATGTAATGTTGATTGGAATGGATGATTTTTTTGACGCTATCAACAGTAATTTGTATTATTTTTGTTATTTCAAATGCAGAAATTGTTCTATGGGTAAGAATAAATTTGTTTAATAGACCAATGTTGGCTTGCGAAGTTAAAGTTTTCGGGAGTTCCGCATGTTGAAAATTTTTGTGTTGTACGGCTCTCTTTAAATTTCTTACACCAAATAAAGATTTAGGTTTTTAATAGGATTAATTACCCGTTTGTACCAAAAAATGTAACTGGGCTTAGAACCTTCACTCACAACAGATGAAACTATCATGCGTTGCGCAACGGAAACATGGACTCTTTAGTCTGTCGTTTTTACAATAGACAAAGTAACTATGACATGCACGCCTTTAGATATCTCATTGAAAAACTGTTTAGACAAGATTGGCCAGTGCCATTCGTTTAATTCTAATAATAAAATGCCGTTCATATTGGAACACCCTCGTATTTGGGAATGAAAATAATACAAACATGTTTTTAATTGTTCTGAAAATAAAAACTCTAGCACACGTCAAGGAATGGGAAATTTTTTCTTTTTACCATCCGGTAGAACTGTAACCCCGGCAGGTGTAGAATAAAGGCTTACTGCCAATTTTTTATTCATTTATGATATTTTAACATTTTTAGTGATGACAATCCTAAATTTAACACTGCTTAGACACTAGTGTTAAATACATAGTTTTTGTTACATAAAGTAGCACTTAAAATCTGTGTATGTAACAGTATTTTTGGATTCTTTAATAAAAGTTAATCTTTTTCTATTTAAGAAATATTTCAATCGATTTGCCCCTATCATAACCTTGGTCTTGTTCCATTTAAAGGTATGCATTTTGGTATGTAAAATCACATTAGTATTCTAATTACCGGTGAAAAAATTTAGAAAGTGTCATGAAGTGATCTCCAAGATTTTCGATTTTAAAAATCGTCCATTTTACTACTGGCTGGGTGACTGACTGATTTACTGTCTCATAAAAAAATGGGGCACTTCCCGAGGAAGAAAAAACTAAAAATTTGATTTGTAAGTAGGTCTTAGGACACAAGCAACGATGAAATTCTAAAAACTACACATTTTTACTTGGAACGCATTGAGTCAGGGCCGCAATATCTTATATTTAAGAGGTATTTTGGAATTTCGCAATCTAATTGAACTTGAGTCAAGGTCATAATTGTCTAAGAATTTAAAATTGAGGCAGGATTTTGTTCACAAAATAAAAAATTGCTATTCTTTTGAAATGACTTAATGACTAATATGCTGCACACTTAAAGAAATACTGTATGTACAGTACACATTTTCCAGATATTCTTATTTACCTTTAGATGTCTTTTTCAAAGACTATGATAAATCATTCTAAATATAATGTGATTAATGTGTAATCTACCAATTATCATAGCAATTAAATATTTATTTACAAATACAATACTTGTTCATAACTACCAAGTAAATGGTGATAAGCATTCATTCATTCATTCATTTTAAAACAATCTTTATTATTATATATTTGGTTTACATTGTTAAAGTACAGTTTATATATAATAAATATATACATATAAGGTGTCGTTCCCCGGGTAGGACATCCAGCCGCTGGAACGAGTCGAACCTGGCCGAAGCACAGGGACGCTGATGGAGGCGTCAACGAACTGTTAACAATTGTTATTAAATTTGCCAACATTGTACCGCTGTGAGCTTCCCAATGTGTTGAACTTTTGTTATATTGAAGATAATTAGATTTTTGCATGTATGTAGATTCTAAAGTTTGGATTAGTTTTCACTGGAAAAATTGTGGGCAAAAAACCAGCTAGATACGACAGGTACGGGTAGCGCAAGAGAATGATTGTAATTGTTGGTCTATGTTCCTCTTCACTCATTCACACATTTACACTTTCTTTCAACTTCATTCATTCATTTTGTTAGTGTTTGTCGGTTGTATGTCTGTTTTGTGGTTTTTAGATGGTGTTGTGTTATTTGGTTGTTTATTTGGGTATTAGGTGTGATGTATAATGTATGATTTATAGTGTAGTGTTTATATGTCATATGTGTTGATTTTGTCGGTAACAAATTCTAGGATGGCTGTAAACCTGCCTATCTTATCTGGTTGTTTGCCCACGTATTCCGTGAAGTCTTTTATTAATCTAATAATTTCAGTGATGTTGAATTGCTCATTAAAAGTGTTCAGCACATTGTAAAGTTCACTTACTGTGTTCGTTGACTCCTCCCTCCGCGTCGGCAGTGGGCGGTCCTTCAGTCTGGCCCCTCCCAGCGGCGGGAAGTCGTGGTCGTCAAGTTCTGCATGATTTGGGTCTGGTCTGGTAGTTTGTCCTGGGGTTGTTGTGGATTGATTTCTAGGGGTGGGTGTTACAGATGGGGCACTTGCCCTGCCCTTAGTTGCGGCACTTGCCCTGCCGTGCTTCTCCCATGGGTTGGTGGTTGGTATTGGTGCCTGGGTATATGATGCGAATTGTTTCCTTTCATTTTCTCTTAGCTTGTCTCTTTTGTAGATATAAACAGGGCAATTTATATCTGTCGCCTTATGGGGTTGATTGCAGTTTGCACATTTGGGTGTTGGGTCTGTACATAGTGTCACTTTGTGATTTCCAGCACAATTTTCACATCGTGTGGTTCTATGGCAATTTGTCTGCGAGTGGCCCCATTGCTGGCAGCGTTTGCATTGTATTACTTCTTTTGTCTGGTGACGTCGTTCCCATGTGACTCTGACGTTTCCGAGGTATTTGATTTTCTGCAATGTGGTTAGCTTCTCGTTTGCTGATGTTACTACCAGGTGCATGGGTCTGAACCTCGTGTTCATTACATGTATATTGTGGACAGTGATCTTGTGTTCTTGTCTCAGTTCATCAATTATTTCTTGTGTATCTGGTAGGTGATCTAATCCTTTTAGGACGAAGCCATGGGTTCTATTGTCCTGGGTAGCGTACGTGTGCCACTCCGCGTTGTTGTCTTCTTCTAAGTATTTTTTGATTTTGAAATGCGTCTCCAGGTCTGATGTGTTGATTATTGTGTTGTTCTTGGTGAATTTTAGGTTGTACTTATTGGGCCCGGCGATCTTGTTTAAGTAGTTGGTTATTTTTTGCCAATCATTATTGTTCTTGACGGCTCCTTTTATAATAATCGGGGGTGGTTTGTCTTGCTTGTTGTTGTTGCTGGTTTGTGGTTGTCTTGAGGATGATTGTGTATTTTCTTGTCGTCTGGGGTTTGTATCAGTGTTCCTTGCTTTGTTTGTTGTTTGTTTCTTGTCGGTGTTTCGTTTTGTAATAGCGGGGGTTGGCTCAGTACTTTCTTCTTCTTCTGATAGGTCGCTGTCTTCCAGATTTGTTAATGGAGTGTATCGGTTTCTTGTCTGTGTATACGTACGAGGTTGAAAGATTTTGGACGGTAGCGGGGGTGAGTTGTTGGGTGTGTCTCTTTGTCTTTTCCTGGTTTTTTCAGTTTCTTGTTGTTCTTGTTGTACGGTGGTGTCCATAAATTCGTCGAAATTGAAAATGTCGCTGCGTAGATCGTATACATCGTTGTCTCTGTTTGGGTTTGTTTCTATGTTGGGTTTGGATTTTGTTGCCGGCGAGAGATTGAGCGGGTGGAGTTGGGGTGTGTGTTTTTCTTGCATGTGCTTTATGATTTGTGCTGCGCCCGGTATTTTGTTGTCGGGGGGGTACATCAGATCATGACAAGTTTCACATGTAGGCAAATATAGGTCTAATTTTCTGTATAGGTCTGTAGCTGAATCTTCTGTTAGTTGTGGAGACTGTGTTAGGGTTGTTTTTGTGTTTTCCCTATTAACTACCCTGTTGGTTGCTTGCACAAGGTAGTTACTGTGTTGGTTGGTGAGATGTTCTGCAAATGAAAAAGGCATTGCGTTGCGGGCTGTCAGGTCTTTACAAATGTCACAATTGGAAAGGAGTTTTTCACATAATTTCTTAGGTGTGGTGTCATAGTTTTTTACTAAGTACGTTAGGCAATGAAGTGGATAGCGGGAGTCATGTGGGTCCTTGTCGCGTATTTCGAAGTCATCTGGGTCTTCTGTTGGTTTCTCTGTGTTGGATGCTGATAAGGGTGGAGTTTTTTGGGGGTGTTTGCCACCCCCGCCTTTCTTGGACATAATTTGTTACTCTCAGAAGTAATAGTAACTGAATAGGTCGGTCGTCGTATGTAAAAGTAATAGGAACTGGGTATACCGACTGGTACGTCCGTTAATTATACTTTGCAAAAAATTTATGGGGATGCTCAGGGGCATCCCCCGGTGGTGTTTTGCAAAAAACTGCAGAAAAATTTTTTATAAAAGTAATAGTAACTGGCACGTCACGTCCGTCACTTATATTTTTTGTCACTTTATTTAATCGCACTGACACTGATTTTAATCACTATACGTGTTGTCGCTTCAGTTGCTCTCACGAGAATGGTGATAAGCAAAAGATACTACTTAAAAAATATTTCGACGAGGATGGGATTCGAACCCACGCGGGCAGAGCCCATTGGATTAGCAGTCCAACGCCTTAACCACTCGGCCACCTCGTCGGATACATATATGTTGCTTTTTTCTATATTTTTATATATATATATATATATATATATATATATATATATATATATATATATATATATATATATATATATATTATATATATATATATATATATATATATATATATATATATATATATATATATATATATATATATATATATATATATATATATATATATATTTATATATATTTATATATATATATATATATATATATATATATATATATATATATATATATATATATATATATATATATATATATATATATATATATATATATATATATATATATATATATATATATATATATATATATATATATATATATATATATATAATATATATATATAAAATATATATAAGCTCCTACTACCTGCCACTCACTAGTGACCCTACATCTACTTATCAACAAAAAGCAAACGCAATTGTTAGAAATTTGTTTAAAGGACAATTGACTGAGGAGACAGCCAAAACACTTACAATTTATAATCAAACATGTCCTAAATACTATGGTTTACCTAAAATTCATAAACCTGTCTTATCTCTTAGACCTATTATCTCCTCTATCAATGCTCCTAATAGTAAATTAGCTAGTTATATCACCGAAGTGTTAACAAACTCCTTTCAATTTGCTAATTTTGCTAACGAGAAAGGGCTCCCGGATGGCTACGTGTTGATTAGTCTTGATGTAGTGTCTTTATTTAGTAATATACCATATATATTAATACAAAAAAGCATGTCCAAACATTGGCCAGCTATTTCTCTACACACAGGACTCAGTCAGCAGGGCTTTCTGGAGGTTTTGAATTATTATGGAAACCACATATTTTAAATTCAATGGCATTTTTTATAAACAAATATTAGGTACCCCTATGGGGCTACAATCTCTCCTATTGTCTCACAGTATGTCATGGATGATTTACTTGAAGTCTGTATACCTAAGTTATCTTTTTCAAATTCCATTCTTGAAGAAATACTTGATGATATTATAACATCTGTACCAATAGATGGCATCAACGAGATTCTTGAATGTTCAAAAGCTATAATGAACACATACAATTTCGGTGGAAAAAGAAAAAAACAATAGTGTACCTTTTTGGACACTAGAGTAATAAGACAAGCAAATAACCAGATCATTCTTGACTGGTATACTAAACCAACCACTCAGGCAGGTATATCAACTATTCTGAGCCATACCACCAAAACAAAAAAAAATCTAATATTAGCATTAAAAACTCGGATAATGAGAATCTCACATGCATCATTGGTACAGAATAACTTAAAAAAAATCTTTAACATTTTACTACTTAATTCCTTTCCAAAAAAAATTAACAAAGCTTATTTTTAATACAGCAATAGTGATCACCCATGACAGTGATAAAAACGGGATCACCCCAGAAATAATCATTTATTGAACATCCTCCTATTTTTACTATTCTTTTCCGTATATAAAAAGTATAGCAATAAATAACCAGATTGTTTCATTCTGACAATTCAATAAAAATTGCATTTAAACACACTAAAACAATAGGAAAACTTTTTACTAAACTGAAAGACAAGGATGACAGTTTGAAAAAAACTAATGTAATATATAGTATTCCTTGCTCTGAGTGCGATGGCGGGATATAGGACAAACGTCTAGAGTAATAAAAGATAGATTAACACAAATAAAAGTGATTGTAGATTGGGAAAAAATCTTGTGCATTGTCTCAACATTGTAATCAACTTGGACATATTTTTAATTTTAAAAAAACGAAAATTTTGTGTGTAGAGGCGAATTATAACAAAAGAGTGGTTCTAGAGATGATAGAGATATACAAACATTCTAACAGCATCAATAAAAAAAATGACATTGACAATCTAAGTGTCATTTTAACTTAC
>JAHBCN010007649.1:0-42336 GCA_019359885.1 Listronotus oregonensis | reverse complement strand
TTAATGTTCGGGGGAAGCCAGCCCAGATGGCATAACTTTTAAGCTTGCTATATTGTTTATTAAAAATAAAGTTACTAAAATTTCCCCCCTGTGTAAAAATGTATACCTCTTTGGGCTCAGTAGCAACTGTTTTCGTAAACCACTTTAAAGGACCCGCATTTTTAAAAATGGGTTTGGGCCAACTGTTTTCAAACTTTGAAGTAATATTTTTTAACACGGTGATCAAAGTCTCCACGGGCAAAAAACCCAAAACCATTAAACCCCCCCAAAATTCCCTCAAAGGTCTCCAAATCCCCAGTGAACTTTAAAGGGCCCAATTTTGGAGGTTTAGGGGGGTTTTTTGGGTTTTTTGCTTATGGAGACTTTTGATAGCGTTTTAAAAAACTATTTTGAAAGAAAAATAATTGGCCAAACCCTTTTTTTTATGGGAAAAATGCGGGTTTTTAAAAGGGTGTTTATCTTGCAAACAACTGTTTCCCGTCTTGTTCAAGAGCAACTGCCTAGAGCCTTTTTTTTTAAAAATCGGGGGTTTTTGGGCCCCTTACATTATGTGTTTTGGCCACGGATCTAAATAGTTTAGTCTATTAGAACCTAAAGATAAATTTTTGAGGGGGGAATTATAGTAATTTTTTTAATAAAAATTCAATAAACGAAGTTTAAACAAGGTTATGCCATCTAAAACAAGTGAGGAGGTATCTGCGCCCCTACTAGCAACATCAAACGTAAGGACGAATTTAAATTTTCCCGCCTCAAAAAACCCCCCAAAATTTTCCAAACGTACCGCTATGTCTTTTAGTTTAGAAATTATTACAAAACAAAAAAAAAAAAAAAAATTTGACACCCTGTATCTTAGTTATTTCAACTTTGGGATAAGGCAAGTTTACGCCCCCATTATTTCAACCAAGGGAAATTTTGTTTTTTCTTGGGGTTTCCCTTCTGGGGGCACCCTGTATTTTAAATTTTAAATTTTTTTGAATGTTTTTAAAAAAAAAAAATAATTATTTAAACTGGCAATTTTATTTGATAGCTTTCTTAAAAAAATTTTCTTCCAATTTTATAAAAAAAAAAAAAACGTAATATGGTTTAAAAATTACCAAAATGTTTCCTTTGGTATATCGAAAATGTTAATCGGTGGATTGGTTGCGGTTAAAGCGTTTACATTTGTTGCCCTTTTTTTCTTTATTGCTATTTTGCAACAAGCGTTATTTGTATATCGATCATTGGATCTTGTTATAAGCGATTTAAGTAAAAAATGTTTTTTTTCACATTTTGTCTATTTAACCAATTTTCCGGACCTTTCTTTCAGGGGGGCATATTTCGATTCTTCTTATATACATACTTCTTTCTCCAGCAAAAGTATGCCTGCCACCTCATACAACCAACTAATCATGCTTTTTTTACAGACAAGCTTGTTGTAATAGGAACTCATGTAAAACAACAATTAATGTAAACAGTAAATAAGCAATAGTAATAGTCAGTAAACTCGTCGGTAATGTACTCTCAATGATCCAAATACAAACAATTATAAATATGCGTGACTGAAAAGGAAGTGCAGAGAAAACAATATCGTCGACGCATGGTAAAAACTAGTCGCGTTTTCATGATGGATTTTATTAGAAAGTAGCCGATAGCTCGATTAGTGTAAAAATGTTGGAATTCGTGCTTCCTGGTAAAAATTTGCCCGTGTCAGTGCTGGGGAGGTTTGCCGATGATTCTCCCAGATACAGGGTAAGAAATATTAGATATTTTAGCAAGTTTTCACCGTGCTTAAAACTTAAAGCACGTTTTTTTTAGGAAGCACAGTCGAATGAACCTGTGGCGTTTAACAAGAGCATATAACTTATCTATTTTAGTGCATTTAAGGATGTTAATTGTCTAAATTCTAAAACGTTTGTAATAATTTTTTATTACGGTTTTTAGCGACCTGGAAAGCCTGGAAAACTTGAAAAAGCCAGGTAATTTGTTTTCGTCAGAAAATTGTACCAAAAATAAGGAAATGTTGGCCTGGAAAATTATTTAATCATTTCTCACGCAAAAGCAATATGGAACTGAAAAAGTTCAACAAATTTCTAAAAAAATCAAATCTCATTAAACACAATTTAGATATTTATGGAACGTCTCTTGTATATCTTATACCCCTTTTTTGAGAAATTAATAGCGGTTAAAAAATACGTCGACCGACCCCTATGGGTGTTGTTATATGCGAAACTGAGAAAACATATACCATTAATTTTATCAGAGAATACCTATTTTTATGTTTCATTGTCTTTATTTGTTAATTGTTACACAACGTTTTGGTTAGTGATGTATCTTCGTTTCAAGTGATAACTACAAACTATTCTTAAAAGCTACGAGTTATACAAGGTGATTCATAAGGAAATGTCAATACTTCAGGTTCGTAGTCAGGGTCCAAAAATAAACATAAAAGTCTATATAAATATGGGTCCGCAAGGCCTTCGTTTCCGAAATACAGGGTGTTCACCACAGAGCTGACATGTGCTTAGAAGTAATGGTAGAATTTTTAAAAATTATAAAACCTAGTTTATGTTTTGCTGAACATAATTTAAGAACAATAATTTTATTGAAAATTAAAATTCATATTGTTTAATTATACATTTTGTTTTATTTTATTATTTTTTTAATTTTGCTATAATAAAATCAGATGCGTTTTTTTAAATTCAAATATCTCGAAAACGGTTGCTTATATCAACTTTTAACAAGTATACCTTTTTGACGTAAAAATGACAAAACCATTATTTAATTTACTTAAAAATGTAATACAGGGCCGTACCAAAAAGTTGTGATTGTTCAAAACAGAAAAAAGACGTGTAGGTGACTCCCCCTACAAGTAAGAGCCGTAATAAGATCAGATTCGAATCAGTTACACCAAAAAACTCCCGAATACCAATTTTTCCTCCAATATTTACATTATCATAGATTTTATTTAAAAAATAGAAAAAATAAATAAAAATTTCAACACCCTGTATTTAGAAAACGAAGGCCTTGCTGACCCATATTTGTATAGGCTTTTAGGTTTATTTTTGGACCCTGTATACTATCCCTTGTTCACCGAAGCTTGACCGACTTTACATGGTTCAGCAACGGCTGCCAGATATTCGGAATATCAATGCTAGGTTTGCTAAATACATTTTTATTGTTTTTTTCTTTTCTTCCAGTGGGTTTCATTATAAATATTTTTTGCTTCCCACCATTGTATGCGGTGTTGTTTTGACCAAGCGTGTTCGGCAATCCCGTGACTTCGACGTTTCACCTCGTTCCGTATGTTTTTTGAATTCTTTAATCCTAACTTCGAGTGGTCTTTTTGTTTTCCTGATGCACAACCTCACTCATTCATATGGTATTTGGTAGATACAGTCTACATCTAATTGTAAGTCTAAAAACTCATTTACTTTAACGTTATTATTCGTTATCAAATAAATAATTGTTTCTTCAATTTTTTATATTTCAAATCCTATTTATTTTTTGAATAAAATTTTATTAGAAATGACTGAAGTACAGGATCATCCAATAAGGATTAAACATGGAAATATTAGTGGCTTTTCTTATATTAAAAAAATGCCATCTTGTGTATTTTTTCCGCAGAATTCTCTCGAACGTTAGTAAGTAAATCACAAAGAATATACCGGACATGAGCTAAGGCGTTCTTCGGCTACCATGTTGATAGAAAGCGGCGGTGATTTGCTCACTTTGAAAAGACACGGAGGATGACTTTCTTTCAGTGTAGCAGAAGGATATATAGAGGAGTCCATACAAAGAAAAATTGAAGTATCCCAAAAGTTGTTTAGGCCTTGTAATTTGGAAAGTACAAAATCTGTAACAGTCAATCAAGAGAACTAAAACATACACGAACACTCCGTTTCAACATCTTTAGTTCAACAAAAGAATTACAAAAGGGATTAAGCTTTAACAATAATACGAATTGTACAATAAACATAACCATTAATCATAACGGTTCCATCCAAAATTAATTTTCTTAGATTTAATTAGCTTGTAAATTTTTTTTTGTTAATTTGTTTTACTGTTTTAAAAATAAAAATAAATAATTGAAATTTTCTTAAATCATTTTTTGCGATGTTTTTTGTTTATGTTGTGCGCACGGAAAAAATCGTCTTTTCCGTACTGGTAATGAAATAAACTATTATTGAAACGTATCAAAGAAAATGAGGCGATTTAAAAATGAATCAATAAATTAGATTAAAAATGTTAATTTTATATCGTATCTCATATTTTTAAGTATTCTTTTAAATTACACTCAAATCTCAGTCATTGTTGAATAACCGCACACAGCAAAATTGAATTTTTTCATTGTTTTTTATTCTTCATTTGTCCCCTTTTAAACACTATTCGCGGACATACTGTATAGCTATAAAAATATAAGGATAATGTTAATGAGAACTTATAATTCATTAAAAGAATGTGGGTTCCATTATTTCCGACTGTTTACGACCGGCCATCTTATACGCGTCCTGTTAAAGTAAGTATTATAGAACTAATTGCAATGTTAATATTTATTCACGCTTATTGCGTTGTGTCGCGATGTTTAAATACTTTAGTTGTGTCTAAAATGCAAATCACCACGTGCCAACGCGCAAAAGAACGGTGTCAAATAATACGGTTTTTTATTTAATAGAACTTTGAATAGGTCTTAAGACGTATTTCAAAAAAAAAGTGGTAAGCAATACCGTTTACAGATATTATTGTTTGTTTAATAAGTTTTGTTATTTAATAAGAGATGGCGCTATTGATTTCATTGTTTTACTTTTATAAAAATGGTAGTAACTTACTTTCCAATGAACACGTGTTAGGATCATGTAGTTCTGTCAACTCATTTGTGTGTTCAGAGTTGACGTGACACACAATGGAAAACGTTTAGTATTGTGTAGAGATAAAATTCGTACTTTTGAAAGGTGTCGCAGCAAAACAATTTATTAAGAGATTGTCAAAAGTGTTTAAGGACTCTTCACATTTAGTCTGGAAGACGATCCACGTGAAGAACGTCCAAAAAGTGCATCAACCCCAGAAATCGTGGCAAAAATACAGGATATGGTTTTGGAATTTCGTCAGTTAACTGAGAGAGATTTAATAGAAGCCCTAAAGGTTTTATTAAAAAGTTTAAGCAATATTTTGGCTGAAGTTTTGGGTTTCAGAAAGCTGTGTTCACAATGAGTGCCGCATTTGCTAACAATGACGAAAAACACGTTTAAATGCGACTTTCCCAGTAACATTTGAGCGTTTTAGAGAGGATAAAAGGGATTTTGTGCATCGTTTTATCACAGGACGAATCTAGGATACACCACTGTAATCCTAAATCAAAACAAGAGACTAAGAAATTGTGTGAATCCAGTACTTCGGCTTCGAAGATTAGGATCCAAAAAGCAGCGGAAGGTGCAGCATCAGTTTTTGGAATGCAATAGGAATTTGATTCGCGGATTACCTCTAAACGAATAAAATCATGAACTCACATTATAGTTGTTAGCTTTTAAATCAGCTGGGTGTAATTATTCTTAAGATATGATTTATAGAAGAAAAAATCATTTTTCACAAGACCACGCACCCTTTTACACAGCTGAAACAAAAAACCATCGCGAAAATCAATAAATTTAAAGACATAAGCCTTAGTTGCCAGATTCAGCTCTTTATGATTTCTGCCTGTTCTACATTTTCAAAAAAATTCAGAGGTGGGATACAGAGTATTTTGATAGTCTACCGGATTCTCACTTCAGAGATAAAATCCATAAATTATCATTAGAACAAGAAGTGTATTAAAATTAAGGAAGGTTATAGTAAATAATAAAATTATTTTAAGCTATAAAATCACGATTGAACAGTATTTACTATTAACAAACACTTTCTTGTCATACAAAATAGAACTCTTCTGCGGATAAAATCGAATAAAAAATACAAATGTAAAAAGGAAACTTCTTTTACTCACTTTATTTAATATAAAACAAAAAAAAACGAAAAAACAAAAATAGAAACAAATATTAATAACCCACATAAAAAATTATTAAGCCATTCGATTTTTAAATAAAACTGTAAAAATATAATATGATTCTTAAATTCATTAACTCTTGGAAATTAACGTACAACTTAATATATTGGAGTTTCCATCCCTAATCATCTTTTTAGCTTCTTTTTTTCAACCCCTATAGATTTATAGATCCACATAAATTATTTATAATTTTAATTTTAAAACAAGAAAAAGTTTCTGAAATATTACATAACCTATCAACTTCCATCCCTTCCACTATTTTTTTGAAAGCAGTATTGCTTAAAAATGACACTTTCTCATTTTTTTTTAAAGTATCTCCAAGATCTGCAAATTCATAAAGGTCAGTCGACTGACAGGGTCATCCAACGAGAACTGTACAGCCATCTTGTGTTCCTGTAGAGTTTAGAAGAATACTTATGAAAATAATTTAAAATAAAACAAAAAGAGATATGAGATTAAAATAATATTTTCTTAATGGGATAACTTTGTTTTTGGTTCGTTTTTAAAAGCGTCTTATTTTATTAGAATTTGTTTGTTAATAATTTCAAGGGTTTATACATATACAGTCAAAGAACTCAAGAAAATCGATTTAAAAAAATGTTTTTTGATAAGACCCTTTCAATTTATTAAAGCAAAAATGTGTACACATATTATGGTTACTTTAAACTGTTCTTTAACATTTTCTATTTGTCAAAATAATTATTTTGGGAGCTGCTATAGCCAATCTTCGGGACAAGAAATAAGCAAAATTCTTAGAAAAAATCGTTTTTTGACAAAAATTTAAGCCTTAAATTGTTTATAAAATAGGAAATAATGATCAGTCAGAAAAAAAACTTTGAGTAATTACTTGAAAAGCTTGTGTTAAAATTTAAGACTAATCGGTTAAGTCGTTTCCGAGAAATCTTGCTCACTGCCTATAAAAACATGATGGTTTTAAGAAAAGCGCATTTAACGTTTTAGAAGCACATTACATATAGTAGAAAAAAATACCGGGCGATCCAGGAGGGTTTCTTACCCTTTTTTTTCTGTATTTCTTTAGTTAGAAAAATAAAACTTAAGTATATTATATAATATCAAATTTGGCGGTTTTTGACAAGTCACGTGACATCTGGCGACTTTCCTGTTTTACCGGAAATGGCCTCAACTTTCCATATGACACTGTGTATATTTTTACATTTTTGAATTCCTAGGAACTAGGAACTACAGAAATGTTTAGTGTATACGGAATACGAGTAATTTTTATGTAAAAAAAATATTGATAAAGTTAGCTTTTATTTGGTGTTGTATTAATTTTTTGTTCAAAGCTGTCAAAATTTGACATATGGGGTACCGTTAGACGTAGAATGTTTTCACGAATCCAAAAATGTAAAAATACAAGATGTCTCATTTTAAGATAAAAAGTTGAGTAAAACCAAAAGGCACGTGACTTTAAAAAATCGTCACATTTGATATTATATGATATCGGTAAGTTTCATTTTTCTATCTTAATAAGCGCAGAAAAGAAGGGCGATTCACCCTTCTGGTTCACTCAATATAGTAAATGACTTCGAGAATCTTCTCCGGGTTGAGTAGAAATTTTTTGTGTGTGTACTTGAATAAATGACATTACAAAACTAAAATAAAAAAAACGATTTTATTAAAAATTTTAACTATAAACTATATAAACTGTATACCTTTAATAATAATATTAAATATGTTTCACTTTAACCAAATATTGACTTTTTTTGACTTTGTATTTTGGCCTTTATTGTTATTTTTTGTATTTTCTAATTTGATGTTTTTTCATATAAATTATAATGTCACTAAAAATGAATATCAAATCATTTTTCTTTAAACGTAAAAAAATAGATGTTTTTAAAAATTAACCAATAAAAAGATGTCTAAGACAATATTAATTTTATGTGGTATCTCTCTTGTTTTTAATTCAAATCAGATGATTTTCGGAATGTGTGTGGGCGGAATTAGGTTTCCATCGGAAAAACACACAGGATGGCTGCTACATTTTTTTAAATATGAGAAAAGTAATAAATATGGCCCTGTTCAGCCCTTGTTGGATGCCCTGTACTTTCATCACTCTGTTCCCCGGGACCTATGTATGTCGAAGTATGTGCTTTGTCAATATCAATTACAATAGCCCTTGTCAGATAGCGAAGTTTATAGTGTAACTGGCATCGTATATTGCATGCAATCCGATATGTCCTATTTTAGAGTCGTTAGTCGTTAAACAATTTGAGCAACGCCAATAAACACTGCAAAAAAACAAGACAATATAATGACATTATAAAATCGTCTTTTTACAAGCGTATAAATAGACGCTGGGGGGATATCGTTTTATATTTCGTAACGGTAACGTAATGAACCTATATCTACCTCTTACGATTAGCCAGTAGCTACTTAAGCCCATCACATTTCTGCTCGCATAAATAATATCAAAAATATTTACCTGTTGCACACACATATTTTTGCGCTCAAATTTCATACCAAAAATGTAAGCAAACAACACGGGTTAACAAAAAAATGTCCCGACCATTTGATAGAGCCATGGTATTTCTAGGTATTTCTACGCCCTGAATCCGAATCCGGGGTTAGTTTCCCCAATTACGTCAGGAAAACGAGATTTCAAGGTCACAGCCCCACAAACAGAAGATCGAGATCCGTGGGCCATATATTTCCATGTATTTTTCGACGCTGAATCCAAATCCGGCCTTAGAAAAGGCCCTACAAGTCTATGATTGGCTGCAGAGCCAAAAACTATCCCTAGAAGGGGTGGAAGATGGATTTCTGGGTGCCAGATGATTAACCATCGTATTCCAATGTACTTTTCAACGCGAGACCCAAATTTGTAGTCGAAAAATTTTTCCTCTACTGAAATTCACCTTCTTGGACCAAAACTACCCCTAGGGAGGGGTGGAAAATCGAGTTTTTCACGCTGGAATTGCAACGGTGGTATTCTCATGTGTTTTTCAACCCTGGGTCTGAATTTGTGGTCTATAAGTTCTTAATTAAAATTTTCCGGTTCAACAAACGTTTTTAAACGAGTTCAGCAAATACCCTTGTTTGTTTAAAGTTTAAAGTAAAAAAAAACAAAAACCAACTTAAGGCTTTTAGTCTTGGTGAACTGTAGGTAGATTTAAAAAAAAAACATATATTTGCCATTTTCGGGGTTTGTTACGTAAAAAGAAAATGGTCCATTTTCAAACAAAACACTTTATTTCTAAATGCTGTAGGCAGCATCATCTTACAACGTAAAAAAATAACGAATGTTTAAGTCCGCACTTAGAGTTACTTTATGAAAATAAGAAAAAATAAAGAGAAGGGGGTTATATTTTCTTTTACTTTGCCAGCTTTTTAGTATTGTCTTAAATATAGTCCATTCAAAACCAGGTTCCTGGATAACCAATTTCGCTGCACGTGGAGACTACCTTAAGGGTACGTTTTTTGGGTCGCTGATTACGAATTTTGAGGTCCCGAAATCCTTAAACCCTGGCCTCATCTCTAAAAGGGCAAACAACGCCCTTTCTAGGGGTTATTTTTTTTAACTTATAAAAATATTCTTTAAAAACCTAGAAAATATAAATACATATAATATAATAAATAAACTTATTATATTGTAATTTTCTTTTTTGAAATTCCTTATTTATATTTAAAAAAAATGTTTTTGTACCCTACGTTGGTTGGTTAAATGCCTACCAACCACTTTCGAATGAGAAAATAGTGACAAACCAACTTTGGTACTGGTACCTTTGGTTTCTCAAATAATGTACCGTGGGTTGTAGGTTAGCAAATGGCTTTGGTAGGTTTTCATCCTTTGGTAGAGTTGTTGTTGTTGGTCTTTTATTTTATATTTTATTTATTTTCATATAAAAAAAATAACCCAATCTAGAAATTTCAATGATAGTTTTAAAAGTTGCCATAGAAGAACAGGAAGGTGTTACCTTTTTAATAAACGAAAAAAAATAACCTTTTTAAAAAATATGTACCAAACCACTAAGAATGTACCGAACAAATTTGGGTGCTATTATAGACAGACGTTACGGTTGTGACGTAGGACATACCAATTGTCACCCACCAAAATCGGGGTACCAAAACCGATTTTTTTTAAATTTGATTTGATTTCTTTTAAGTTATCTTTTCTTGTCACTTTGTTTTACAGCATAAGGCGTTGCAGTAACTCTCCAATTAAAAAAAAAGACAATAGGAAGAAACATTACAATATGCAACATATTCACAAGACCGACACAACATGTGTTTGCCATATTGTATAATGTGTTTATGTCATTTTAATAATATGGCATATTATTAGCGGAGTAGTTTTTAATAATGTAAATACAGGGTATGGTTTTTTTAATAATTAATCCTTTTTTACCTTAGACAACATCATATTCGCTCTCGTAAAAGGTCTGCCAGTACTCATCCTTATTAATGAGTGACCAAGTTATGTAGTACAAAGAGTCATTGTGGACGTTAAATTGAAAACAAACCTTAATTAATATAAACACATTATATCCATAGCCAGCTTCGGAAAACCTCGGATCTAATCTGTATGATTGTCTGATTTCCAAATGCTACCCTGCTTGGAATATTGTTCCTTTGTCTAGGGCAGGGCTCTCTTAACTTTTAAGTTCAAGATGAACACTGACTCCTCCACTAAGTCCCAGGGGCCAAGATCTCGTCTAACTTATCATATCGACATACTGTAGGTTAGAATTATGCTCAAATTTTCATTTCGGGATTAGCCAGCGTCACTGTTTGCCCATTAATTTTCTGCAAAATAGGACATCCTCCATAAAAACAATAGATTTGTTAAAGAAAATTCTGCATTTAACATTAAAAAGTTAAAAAAACATACTTAATTTTTTGTTGTTAATCAATCTCTCACTTACTTAACTTTTAACCAAAGATTCACCAATTTTTAGTTGACACTTTGTTTGCTAATACCAATGCTTAATGATTAAATGCAAATGATTGATAAGTATTAATAATGAAATACCTTTGTCTTTTCTATTCGGAAAAGTACCTAAACACAAAAAGTAGAAAACGTTTTTGTGGTAATTTTGACTTTTCTTTTTTGGGTATTAATGCAATTACAAACCACAGCCAAATGCTTTTAACGCCGTCATGAAGACTTTTATCCCAGAAATTTAAATGAAAATGATTGGTTTGCAGTGTAGATTTAAAAAAAAAAGTATCTAAACTTATTAGTGCTGGAATTTTAGGATAGAGACTCTGCACTCGCCTGACAATCGCGGCGGCTGAGCAGGAAAAGTCAGGAATAGTCAGGAAAAGTCAGGAATTTGGATTTTAGTCATAAAAAGTCAGGAAAAATGTTGAAAAATGGCATAATGTCAGGAAATATTAACAATATTATGGTAAAAGTCAGGAAAAATGTACAAATGCGTATATTACGCGTGGAACGCTATTTCTTGTGACCATGTATCGCAACCTAAAGTTAGCTGCATTAGAATGAATTGTTTACTTGAAGCCTTATACGATGCAAACAGGTTAGTGGACAACACAGCTGAAAAAGCCAAATACCAGTACTCGTTGCTGTGTTCCGAAGCTAAAGGGGTTCTAAAAGACAAATTTGAAATATTTGAGCCGACAAATGAAGAAGGAAATGAGTCTTATAAAAGGTTGGACGTATTTTATTCTGACATCTTATGTAACAATCCTTAGTGTATTGACCTGTGGGTTGTTGTAAAATTGGGTTTGACATTCTCACACGGTAATGCAGCTGTTGAGAGTGGCTTCTCCATCAACAAATTAATACTTGTTGAAAATCAACATGAGGAACTAATTGTGTCTTAAAGAAAAGTCTATGATGCAATCATAAGTGTAGGATGACAAAAGAATATAGTGATTACACACAAAATGCTTACTTCATTAAGATCTGCTAGAAGGCGGTATGAAGTGGCGTTGGAAGATAAAAGAAGTAACCAGTCAGAAGAAGAAAAACGAAAGACTGAAAAACGTAAACTTTATTTAAAAATTAAGCAACTTTAAGATGAAAGAAAAAAGTTACGTATGACATCCCAAGTGGAAGAAGAGCAAATTTTGCAAAAAATCAAAGTGTTGAAAAAACACGTGGAATGAAAATGATAGATTTACGATTTTGTATTATGTAACACATGTTCCTTATAACACAAGTTTTAATATAAGAACACATATTTGTAGTAAAGTAGTCTACATTTTGTTATCTATGTATTACATACTTTTTATATATGTTGTATAATAAAAAAAATTAAAAAGTGAGAGTTGGGCAGCTATGGGGATGGTAGAGGCTGCAATAAAAAATGTAAAAAAATTACAGTTGAATTATTATATTACTTACTCGCCTTTGACTCGTTTATTTATAGTGCGAGTGTCAGGAAAAAGTTCAGTTTTTGGTCAGGAAAAGTCAGGAAAAATGCCTTTGAATATTTTGTGGGAACCCTGATATGGCCCTCTACACTCGCAATGTTTACGATTACGTTTATTGTTTCCCTTTGTCACGGGCCCAAGAACCAACATCGAATGGGGAACGTCACGCGGTGCAACCATCCACACTCGCGTTTCACGACTTTAACGGTCTTTCGCGCCGCGATATAAAGCGGTCCTTGAAGTGTTCGACTCAGACAGTTTGATCAGTTGCATAAGTTTGTTTGTGTTTTTTTTTGCTTTGGAATTGCCCATCTGTATGATCTGATCTGAGTGTTCAGAGGGTGGTAATATACCACTGCATCTAGACCTCAGTAGGTCCTTTGTGCTTCCTCTTGTAGGAGGGAGATTCACTGCGTCGTCCAACCTATTGATTTAAAATAGTTGACGACGTCTTTATGTGGAATCTCTCTAAAAAATATGAAAAAACATTCTCCGAACTAAAATGTACAAAAAAATATTTGCAGATCCAAGTTAACTGATAAGCATTTAAAATTGCTGTTTATAATTTTCACAAGTAAAATTGATCCACAACTGTTTACAATAGGCCTTTTCAGGGTATGCTCAGCGCAAGTGCGTCTGCCATGTAGAAAGGCGGTAATATAAAAGTTTCGGGCACTTTTTATAAATATGGCTGGGTAACAAGCATTATGACCTCTAATATCAGTGAAATTAAATGAAAAATTAATTGATGATGCTTCATTAGTACATCCTACCGTAGAAGCCCACAATTGTGATCAGTTACGACACGGGTTGAAGTGCCGGGGTCGTCCTCAAGGTGGAAATAAAACCGAACTAGTTAAAATGTTAGGATAATTATAATTTAGATGTCAAGTAGAACTGTATTTTACTTGTCATGGTAATAAGTAAAAGTAATTACTTAAAAGAAAAAATGATTCTCATAGAGGTTCTAATGACTTTTACCTAAGACCAAATTTATTATTTGAGGTTATGGCGCGAGGTATTATATTTATAATTAATTAAATATATTACCTTATCACTAGTTTTTTTAACTAACTGATAGAGTCTGGATATTCGGTTATTGGACCACATTCTCCTTTAAAATAAAGTCAAATATTATGTCTTTGTTAACATTATCGTTTTCTTGAAATCGACCATCACCTCGTCCACACGGCTTCACCCACGAATCGCATTTAGCACATTTACGACAAATTTTTAAGTGTTTTCGGCGATATTCAAAATGGCTTTAGAAAACTTATAAAATAATATAAATTCTCCTGATTTACTACGCGTATCACTGCGGCATACTTCATAAGAACAACGATTTGCAGCACCTTTCCTTATAGATAACATTAAATATTTTAATTAAGATATTTGTATTTTTATTTTATTATGTATGCGCAATAATTTGAATTGAACTGTTTATAAAAAAATAATTATTATTACTTGTTTTATTTCTAATTTTTTTATAAACATATGCACTGCTTATACATTTGTAAATAAAGTGCCCGAAAAACATCGCGAAAGTTGGGGAAAACGTACAAAAATTCAGCTATTACAAGGCCTATTGTAAGTTGAAAGTTACAGCTACATAAATGTCGTTAATAGAAATAATGTTTAATTTCACTTTGTTAATTACCTGTGTATTAATAATTACAGTTAAAATGGTCAACACATGATTATTATTTTATACGAGTTACTAACATTGTAAATTTTCTAATAAAATGTAATCAAATAAAACTGTGGGGGACTGGATTGGTGGATCTCGCGGGCCGTAGTTCGAAGACCGCTAGTCTGGGAAATGATTCGTTCCAAGGAATAGCCTTGTGTCTTATTCATGACAGCCTTTTTACAAAAGAGCTTCCTCTTACCTACCGATCAGATGTAGGGGTGCTGTGTATACAGGAAACACACCGAGACCAGACATCTCAGAGGCCCGAAATAACCGGAATGCGCTTGGCCATTGAGGTACCACATAACAAACATGGTAGTGCAATCTTTATAAAACCTGACATGTCACTGACCGCTACACACGACCATAGAATGCGGAACATTTACGGTAACGTCAGTCTATCACTCCCCGGGCACAAACCTGAACCTCACCATGCCAGAGAGCTTCGGAAGACAAAAGACACAATTTGTAATCGGTGATTTCAACTGCCACAGTATCAACTGGGGATACAACGAAACCGACAGCAACGGTCAACTGCTAGAGGAATGGACAGAGGCAAACAACTTCTCTCTCCTCCACGATTCGAAGCTACCCTGCTCCTTTATGAGCAAAATCTGGAAACGCGGCTACAACCCCGACAATTGTTGTGTTAGCGACAATATACAGGATTGCTGTGTTAAAAACGTCTACGAAGCTCTCCTTTCAAAAAAGCTAGATGGTCAGATTTCAGAGAGAACTAGAACTAGATAAGACTGTCAACAACATTATTCCTACACGCGACAACTACAATAAATTTGTAGCTGCTTTTCAGAGGGTCTCAAAAAATCACATCCCAAGAGGCTGCATGCAGCATTTTGTTCCAGGACTCTCCAAGGGTAATAAAGACATCTTAGCCGAATCTGAAAAAAAGATCCTTTCAGCGAGCAGACTATAGCGTGCGGCACAAATCTCATGACCGAACTTAGTGAATCAAGGCAAAAGAAATGGCTTGAAACCCTGGAAAGAATGGATATGTCAAAAAGCAACAAAATGGCATGGAATCTGATTAAAAAGCTTGATTTTGATACAACGCAGAGTAAAGAACCAGGTAAAGTAACAGCCAACCAAGTTGCCCACCAACTTTCTAAACGGAAAACCCACCAAGAAAAGCCAAAAAGTTAAAATGCAGCGTAACATCGATACAGAAGCCAGCCACTTTTCCTCCCCCTTTACAGTCAAGGAACTCAATGTGGGTATACACTCATTGAAAAACGGTAAGGCGGTTGGGGTTGATGATATGTGCGTGGAGCAAATTAAACACTTCGGTTTAGGTACCAAAGAATGGGTGCTGGAACTCTTTAATGACTGCCGAAAAAACTTGAAAATACCTAAACCATGGAAAAAGGTCAAAGTAATGGCGCTTCTGAAACCAGGAAAAGACCCTGACTCGCCAAAGAGCTATCGGCCCATCTCTATCCTCTGTCACCTCTTCAAGCTCTACGAGAGGTTGATCTTGAACCGCATCGGCAACGTCGTGGACTCAAGGATTATCCCCCAACAAGCTGGCTTCAGACAAGGCAAATCTGGTACTAATCAAGTCCTTGCTCTCACTGAGCACATTGAAGAGGGCTTTGAAGAAAAGCTTATTACTGAGCTTGTTTTGGTAGAACTAAGCGCTGCGTATGACACAGTAAACCACCGTAAGTTACTGGCCAAGAACTACGAAACTGCTAAAGACTATCAATTAGTAAAGATGATAGAGTCCTTACAGCAAAACCGACAATCTTGCCCAGGGAAGCGTCCTTGCGCCGATCTTATTTAACATATACACAAACGACCAACCCACACCTGAAGACACGACACTTTTTCTATACGCTGATGACGCTGGTGTAGCAGCGCGGGGAAGGACCTTTTAGGAGGTGGAGGCAAAGCTGTAGGGCACTTTAGCCACTATGTCAGCCTACTACGAGGAGAACTCCCTTAAACCCAACCCCCTTAAAACTCAGATTTGTGCATTCCACCTTCGCTCACGTCAGGCTAAAACAGTGGTTCCCAAACTGGGCGCGCCCCGGGCGCAAAGCAACATCAACGGGGGCGCGAGAGCTCAGAAAAATTATTAAAAATTTTCATTTTTAAAATAACAAAAAATCAGTTCAAATTAAAAAAAAAAGATTTATATATGGAAACGTCGGCGTCGTCTACAAGTTCAAACACCAATTTTTTTCCTATTTCCGAAATTGGGTTTATTAATGGAGAATAGTGACGACACTGCTAAAAACGAAGAGATTACAAAAGATATTATATTTAATCTAGAAAGTCCCTTTGATGAATTCCAACGATTTTTTTCTAATTTACATGACAATGATGAACATAAATATGCTTAAAGTCCTTTTAATTTTGATATAAACATCCTTCCAACAAGAAATGCAAGAACAAGCAATCGACTGAAAACACGACTCAGTGGCGAAAAATGACTGAAAATTTTGTGATTACTATATTTTGGATTAAATATCTTCCCATCTATCTTTTAATCGCGGAAATGGCTGTGAAATTTTACATACCATTCTTGACAACCTACTTATGAGAAAAATAATTTTCTATTTTAATGGAAATTAAAACAAAAAACGGAGCCATCTTGATGTTGCTCACAAAACATTCATTTTTAGTAAAATGAATGTTTCTGTATAATCGAGGGAAGTGAGGGGCGCGACCACTTCTTAATTTCAAAAAGGGGGCGCCATAGAAAAAAGTTTGGGAACCACTGGGCTAAAAGAAAGCTTAACGTTGTCTGGAATGGTGTCACCCTTGAACATACCGACAAGCCAGTATATCTCGGAGTAACCCTCGATAGATCACTTACATATAGGCATCACTGTGGAAAGACCCGTCACAAAGTGGCCGCAAGAAATAACATCCTGAGGAAACTAACAAATAGCAAATGGGGCGCTAAACCAACTGTCCTCAGAAATGCCGACTTTGTTTTTCCAGGAGATGTAGTGCTGTACATAAGCCTCAATAAGACCTGTAGGCTGGTGACGGGATGCATGAAGCCCACAAAACCGGGAAATCTGTACAGAGCAGAGATCCGGTGGATGAACCACCTGCCAACTATCCTCTCTTAGAGGACCCGCCCAGTGGTGTCTTAAGTGGCTTTAAAACATGGAAGATGCTAAATCGCATTCGAACTGGTGTCGCACCTGTAAAAACAAACTTGATCAGATGGAGACTATCCGAGCCAAATGACAAGTGTGACTTTGGCGCAGTACACACAATGGAACACTTGCTCCCCTCCCCCAGTGTTCCCTTAACGACTTATGGCTAGACAAACCCGAAGCATTGGACGTGGCCCAATACTGGGTTGAGAAACTTATTCCGGATACGAAAAAAAAAGGTAAAAGTAAAGTGTTGCTCTTTTTTGAATATTTTTACGGCATGTACTTTATATGTTTTCCCTAGTGGCTTCCAACAAAATTGCCACACACATGCATTCCTTTTCTGTCCATCTAGAGAAGCCTAAAACTTTCCACTTTATCAGCTGCTTTATCTATAGAGTCCTTAGACTTTGGAACATGTTGTTTGCAAAGGTGTTTTTTTTTCTCCTAACCTCTATATTTTAAAGTCCTGTATTAATTAACTTCCCTTAAGACTCCCACGATACGTTAGTACTTGGGGTTTAAGCCGACTCTACTTTTTTAAGTATTATTGTGGTTCTAACAGACTATTGAGAAATTTTCCCTTTAATTTTTTTGTGTAAGTTTTGAAGTACCCTGTATTGAATTTTACAATACGAGTAAATTTTCTTACATGATAAAAACCATGCTTTGACGAAAGACTTTCATCACTAGTTCCCAAATAAAAAATCTCTCAACGGCTTTATTGTTTATTTAAACTAAATTATTTAACGCCCGTTTTTATTAAAACTAACATTAACAACAATAAAATAATTCCAGTTCCCAAAGCTTTAACATCCAAACGAAATAGTTTTTATGGCGGTTTTTATTATAAACAACTTTTAAAAGCTTCGCCAATATTTAGATTCGTATGGTCCAGTTTTAAGATTTATGGGATGATGTTACGAAATTTTCACGATCTATAAAGTGGAGAATTACAACAATTGACTTATTGTTACTAAATTTACATGAAATATGAAAAATAATAATATTGGAAGGCTATAAATTGCTTATTGTTAATAATTTTATATGAGATGGAAATTAATAATGATTTTTGTTAAGGTCGGAGGGGGGGAAGATGGATAATTATTTGTAGCTTTAGCCTTAGATAAGACTAGTTACATGAAGTTATGCATATTGGTGCTCTACAATAATTGTAATCTTGAGTGAATTACTATGGCTTTTCAACCGACCTTAAAAAAAGGAGATTATCAATTTGACATAAATGTATGTATCGGCGTCAAACATTGAAATCCGTCATTTCTTGAAATGACTAGTCAGTACATGTATTGTCGGCAAACAGCGTACTAGCCTTATTAGAACTGTGTTTGTCTAACTATCCAGCCATTTTCTGTAATGTCTGAATCTGTTTTAGAAAAATAATTTTCAATTCATTGTTTTTCTGGGCATTACAGAAAATGATTAAATGGTTAGTTATTTTTAGTCAGATTAGGTTTTTACGCTGTTTGCCGGCAATACATGTACTCACTAGTCATCTCAGGTAATGACGGATTTCAGTGTTTGACGCTAACATCTGTAATATTATTGGAACTGCAATACATTCATGTATGATAATCTATTAGGGCTTCCAATCAAAAATACAAAATTTTATATGTGTTTGTATGTATGTTTGTCCACGCATTTCTTTAAAACTATTAATCGAATCTTTATTTATTGGCTTACATTAACTTGGGGGGGAATAAAGAGACGAAGAAAGTTGGAAGTTCGGGGCCTCTTTAGACAGTAAAGAGCTGCAAGTTTTACGTATTTAAGTTATTGGACAGCTTTCTATAATTATTAAAATTATTTCCATTAAGGCCATGACGTATAAGAAAATATTTATTTTAAAAGCAAATTAAAATCATTTTGAGAACATTTTTACCCCAAAATATATGACTTTATTTACCGTAACTCTTAGCTGGGAAAGCGATGGTATATATCCCGAAGGAAAACATGTGACATGTTATACCTGGGAAATATAGTTTAATATTCCATTTCTTTTGCTTTTTAAAAAAAGTCCTCCAATTAGTCAAAATTAAAATTTCAAAAATTACAGTTATGAAAATTTATTGAACTTGATCAAGTATGTAAATTTGAGTATGTACCGGGTGTCCAAATAAGAAAGGACGGCGGCTGTATCTCAGAAAATGTTTATCGCACAGCATTGGGGAAAAAATATTTTTAGTAAAAGGGGTCAAGAGAAATAGTTGGAAATTATTTTCAAGTTTCTTAAATGGCCGCTAGGGGGCGTAACTGCAATCTTGAATCTAAAAAAGTAATGTTTCTGTGAATTTTGCTATATTAACCTAACAAGAAAATACCTGATCTTTAAAGTCGAGGATAATTTGAACCTTTTTTGTTCGACAATTGTTGCTGTATCTCTAAAAATAAAGTGGTGGGGGGTATTTAAAGGTTTCCGTCAAACACACCCTGTATCTTTGAAACGGCTAAGCCGATTTTAACAAGCTTAGGCTAGTTCAATTTTTTATATATTGATTTGTTGTCAACCCTATAGAGCTTTTCGATATTCGACATAAATTAATTTTTAAAAAATATGCGATATAAATTTTATTAAAAAATTTGAATAATGTATGAGTTTCAAAACGCCGCTAGAGGGCTTTTTTCGATATTCCGACATAAATGGAAACTATAAAAGCTACAAGAAATATTATATAACATAAATTATGTATTTTTACAAAACCTTTAATTTAGGTTATATAATCTTTTCGTCTAAATGCAATACTTTACGAGTTATAATCAAAAAATTGAATTTTCAGGATTTTTTCAAGGTATATCCCTAGAATTCGCTTTTTTGATTATAACTCGTAAAGAACCAAAAAGATTATTTAACATAAATTAAAGATTTTGTAAAAATACACAATTTATGTTTTATAAAATTTCTTGTAGCTTGTATAGTTTTTGAGATATTGACGTATAAAATATTTTTTGGTCTAAATATTAGGTAAGGAACAAGATATCGAGATGCGGTTTTTGCGAGCTTGTTTAAGCATTATTTAGCTACTTTTTCATAAAAAAATATACCAATGCATTTAATTTTCTTGAGAAAATTAACCATTTCTGTCGGAATGTCGAAAAAAATCCCTCTAGCGGCGACGTGTGAAACTAACAAAACTTTAAATATTTTAAGATTTTAGCCCAAGAATAGCTCTTTTCAACTAGCCTAAGTTTGTTAAAATCGGCTTACCCGTTTCGAAGATACAGAGTGTGTTTGACGGAAATTTTTGAATACCCCCCACCACTTTATTTTTAGAGATATAGCAAGAATTGTCAAACAAAAAGGTTCAGATTATCCTCGACTTTAAAGATCAGGTATTTTTTTGTTGGGTTAATATAGCAAAAATCACAGAAACATCATTTTTTAGATTCAAGATTGCAGTTACGCCCTCTAGCGGCCATTTCAGAAACTTGAAAATAATTTCCAACTATTTCTCTTGACCACTTTTACTAAAAATATTTTTCCCCAACGCTTTGCGATAAACTTTTTCTGAGATACAGCCGGCGTCCTTTCTTATTTGGACACCCGGTACAATATGTACATACAGACGGACTTCGCATTTAGATTAAGCGTATCGAAATACACAAGAAACATACTTAATCTTGCTGAAAAAAAATCTTTTTTTTTTTTCATAACTGCAATTTTGAGCCAATTTTAGCAGTTTTTTGTAATTTACTCAAAATTTGGAGGGCATACGGCCAAACGAATTTCGGAAGAAACATACTTGATCCTGAAAAAAAATTTTTCATTCTCATAACTGCAATTTTCACCCTTTTTTAGCAGTTTCTCAGAATCTACTCAAAATTTTTAGGGTGTACGGGCCAAACGAACTTCGTATTTGAATTCAGGGTATTGAAATACATAAAAAAACATACTTGATCTTGTTTAATTAAATTTTTATCATTTTCATAACGGCAATATTTAGCCCTTTGCAGCGTTTTTTTGCAATTTACTTAAAATTTGAAGGGTGTGTGCAGCCAAACGGACTTTGGATTTAGTACTTGATCGAGTTCAATTAAAAAAAAAGTTTTTATTGAACAAACTTCATTTTTTCGCAATTTACTTAAAGCGCATCAAAATACATATAGATGGATGGGTCTGGTCAAATGCACAGACCACTTTATTTATTTTTTGTGCCGGTGTATTTAACAGCTTTATCTTTTTAGTTACTTTTTAGTATTTATGATTTGAAATTCGGAAAGTAAATTAATTTTTTAAAACAAATTGGGCGAATGGGGGACGTTTTTGATTTGATTAAGATTATGCTCCTAGGCTGAGCCGATATTACCAACCCTGCCAATTCCTGAGCATTTTCTTAATTTTCTTAGTTAAATATGGAACACGTTGGGCATTTTTATTGCCCAAATATTAGTTATAATTGTTAAACGTGTAAAACACTAAATAATTATTGAATAAATTATTATAACAATAATTTTAGAAATAATTCTCGTTTGTGTAAAAGAGATCTTGGGCAACACATGTTTTATTAGTAAAAAATCAAATACTAGTAAAGTAACAGCATACTGTCGTAAATTTGATACAAAACTTAATTAAGCTAGAACTAGTTTTTCAGGTAATTTCAGCAGGGTTGTTGATTGAAAATATTTCATGGTCACCAATATCAATAGGACATAAACATATATTATTACCTATACAACTGAAATAAGAATAATACGCAATTAACAGCATTTATACTGATACAATAAATACTGTAAATATAAAATTTTTTACGACAAAACAGGATACAGCTTACTATGGACGTTAACTTTTAAATTAATTAATTTCCATATAAAAAGAAAATTTTGTAATTTATTACAATCGCAGGTAATTTCCTTTCTATGGTCGCTGATTTTATGCAAACTTTTCACTTTAAAATAAATTTTAATTTTATTACTAAGTCTACGTAAATGTACCGTTTAGTAATTATATTGTGTATTTAGCCATGATTATGTTTTTAAATGGGATTAGATGCGGAATTAAAACATTAATCTTAGTTTTTAACTTATCTTTAGATGGTTTTACAAAAATATTTTTTGTTGTAGTGGAAACATACAGGGCTTACAAATGATACAGTGAAAATAAATCAAAAAGATATTAGTGGTAAAAAAATAGGGCCATGTAAGACATAAACTAATATATTTAAAATTTCTGGAAATGATTATAATCCCGGCTTTAAATTATGTTTTAAATCAATCTAATTTCTAGAAATAAAATCATTGTTTCATTAAAAAAAATGCGTTTGTCTAATGGTCCGGAAGTTTAACCTATATAAAATTTATTACATTTACAAGGGGTTTTAGTGATTTCGTTTATATTGTATAGTTTTTATTACTTGGGATCTAAAAGTGTTTTGTGTTTTAAAGATAGTACAAATATTAAATTTATTACCTATTTCTTAAATTTTATTTGATAAGCTAGGGATATATGATAAAAATAAATTTGTAATACCTAGGTTTATTTTAATTTTGTCTTTAATTTGATTTTTCAAATTTAAAAAAGCATTTATTTATAAAATCAAGAGAATAATTATTTTGAACTACAATATCTTTTAAACATTCTTTTTATTTTTTTATTTATTTAATTAGCGCGTCAACCTCTTAGGGTTATTAGCGCTTATACAGGTTTTGAACATACATTTAGCAACTTAATTCATTATAATTCTTAATTAAAGTTTGTTAATTATTCCAGTGGTAGTGAGGAATCTTATGATGGTGTTATAGTCACAGTCTTTTCCAAGTGTTTTCACAATGTCCAGGGGTATCTGACATGCCTGTCTTTCCGCCCTATAGCTAGGGCAGTCTATAAGTAGATGTTGTATACTTAAGGGAGTTTTGCACTGTTCGCACTGGTGTTGGTCTGATCGCGTTATAAGATAACTGTGGGTTAGTTTGGTATGTCCTATTCTTAAGCGAAAGATAAGCACTTGTTCTTTTCGTCGCACTGGAATATTAGGCCAGGATAGCACTGTGTCTTTTATTTTGCGAAGTTTAATAGCCGAATGGTTTCACTTTAATTGCCACGCACTTGTAATGTGGTTTTTAATAAACTGTTTAGCGTGAGTTACTGTCAGTCGATGCACAACCTTTGCCTCTGGAATTTGGACCGCACAACGGGCTGCTCTGTCTGCTTTCTCATTGCCAACAATACCGATATGTGAAGGAACCTATATAAATTTAACTTTTTTTCCAGTAATTGCGAGATCATGAAGTAGTCTTTTAATTATGTTTATTATTAAGTTTTTACTGTAGATTTTCTGGATGCTATTAAGTGCACTAAGAGAGTCAGTAAATAATTAAATACCTTTCCTTTTGTTGGTTTTTCCTAATGAAAATTAGAGCTTGAAAAATAGCATAAAGCTTACCCGTAAAAACACGACATAAGATGAAGTTTAGATAGTGTCTTTTCATGTTACAACAGCAGAGGGTACTTCTTCTACGGACTTGGAAGAATCTGTATATACTTGCTCATATTGTTAGTGATCGTATGATATTTTATTAAAGGTGTTTCCAATAATGGTTGGATTATCTTTAGCAACAACTTCTGTTTATATAAATATGACATAATTTAAAGAACATAAATAACTTTTTTTATTTATTAACTTTCTACCTTACCAGGTTATGTTTATATGACATAATTTAAAGAACATAAATACCTTTTTTTATTTATTAACTTTCCACCTTACCAGGTTATGTTAAGCTATCCATTGTCTAAGCTTTTTATAAATTCTTTTAATAATTTGACTAAAATTTATTCTAAGTATAAAAAAAATGAATGTACCATTACCAAAAACTAAGAAAATTTGTATCAAAATTTGGTGAAAATTTTATACCAGTGATTTTCAACCAACCAGATACTTTATTTCGGCATTGTTTCTTTTCAAAGTAAAAAACCCACACAGTGTTAATAATAGTACATACATTCGAATTTTTTACCAATCTTTGTAAAACAACAATTAAAGATGCTACTTTTTTCTAAGAGGATGTAGGAGTTAAAAATATATTTTTTAAAAGTACAAGTGTATTAAGTTTTTGTTTGTTTTGTCACATTTTCTTGACTCATTTTGTTAAGGAAATATAATTATAAAACAAGAAAAAACTTTGCGCTTAACATTTTTTTTCGTAATATTTCTTTGACTTCTTCAAGTAATGCAGTATTGAAGCATATATATTTATTCGTTTCTTGTTCGTTTTTTTAATTTAATCCTTAAATACTATTTTTAATGGTATTATAAAATCATATTTTTATAATAGCTTATCATTTTTTGTCTTTGATCCCCTGGTAGTGTAAACGAGACCTCAAGAGAAACAAGGGATTTTCAGTGCGAGAATCTCTTGTCTCGATGGCAACACTACTTTTTATTTATTGAGAAAATTAAACATGTTTAAATATCAAAAGTCACATGTCACACTGGTATAATTTTTTGTTTTTTTACCATTTTTTTTTCAATTTATATATTAAATTGTGATTTTACACTACTTCTTAATTAATCCTTTTTTAATGCTTGTTTATTTTTTATTTTAAATTTTAATTTATCCTTATGAAAATAAACATAAACCATATTATATTCAAGCCACTATCTCTATGACTACACATAAGTCTTACGAAAACCACACGCTGATTTGTTTATTTTGAAGATTTTGGGAAGTGTTAATTAGACCAAAAATCGGGTTTTACTCTGCTGGAAATAAATGATGCGTGGTAACATCTGTGATACATTAAACGAGTTAGAACGATTAGACTCCTTTGCGGAAGCGGTAGATTAAATCTGGACAATAGAGCTTTTAAAATTGTTTTTAAATGGGTGATAAATGGCAATTAAAAGACAAGTAGCTAACAAGACTCCGACCTCTCGGAACAAAAAAAGCCTTTTAAAATTCTAACATTGGTTGAATCTGAATAACCCTTTTAATCTTTTCACATCTATCTGGAATGACCTCTGTCAAAAATTACAATTCAACATAAAATAAAGATTGTCAGAATTATCCTAGGTAGTGATGTATAAATTACCGTAATTTATTTTTTGTTGGTAAAATTCGGTAATTTACGGTAATATAGGATAATTTTGGAGAATTAACAAATTTTAAGTAATCTTTGAGCTTAATAAAATGACGAATGCAACGAAAAACATAAACAATATAATAACAAACAAAAATAAATATATTTAACTCTAAATTTATTTATTTTATAGCTAAAAAAAGTAAAATATAACTACGAACACATAAAAAATAATAACTAAAACATATTTTCTATATAGGAATATACAAAACAAGAACTCACAAATGACAACAAAAAATTAATGATTTAAATAAACAAAATTAATTTATATTTTCTAGATCAGAAAGAGCTTCCTTTTTAATACTAGAGTTGAATATCATGAAGAAATACCAAGTCTTCTGATTCAGAAACATCTGATTCTGTGTCGATAAATTTTGGGACTTTTCTTTTTTGTTTATCTGCAACATTTTCTTTAGTATTATCTCCATCTAAACTAACTGCCGGTCTTGACATTAAACGTTTTGAATTGTGTGCAACATACAATAGCTTTCCGGCTCTCTCTGTAGTGAGTTTATTTCTTTTTTTACAGTGAATAAATGAATATGTACTTCAGTTGCAGCGGTAGATGCTGGTAAACTCAGGATGGCTAACGCTACATCTTTCAGTTTTGTTTTTCTGCAAATTCCTTTCCATCACGTTATAATGTCCAATGTTTTAGCAGATTTCCAAACAAAATCTATGTTCCACAAATCATTTTTGGCCAAATAATTTATGAGTTCAACAGTAATTGCTTGTTTATGCTCTCTAAATGGTGGATGAGTAGATATTAGTTAACTTTGCCTAGTTTTACCGAAAATACATCATTATCCAGAATATGATCTCTAGTTAACCTAGAATAGATTATTCCCTCGCACAATCGACGATTGGCTAGAAACCTGGGGAACTACCTCGTTGTCGGCTTCGTCAAACGTCCACCGCGGTAATTCCCTTATACCTACTCATACTTCTTACAAAGCTATAAACTATTTAAATATTATTTTACTATCGGTCAATTATGAAAGTACCGTTCTGGCAGGCATCCCCTGGTTACTTCATCATCCCTTAAAATTTTGAAAATGTCAAAAAAAAATTATAATGATATAATGTAATTTACATATGTGTGAGTCGAAAAAAAAATTGACACCCTACTTTGATGGTTACAAGTACGAGTTTGTGCCAGACGATAGTAAAGTTGTCGTCGTCTAAAATTTTAAGAGCATATTCTTTCAATAGTTGAAAACGTATATTTAAACTGCCAGACTATTCTGATGGTTGCAAGGGTCTTCCAGACCAGTATATAATAAACAGGGCGCTCGACGAGAGTGCAAGCGCAACAGACTCGTGCGAGCTTTCACGTGACAAAGAGAGGATATACCTCTTGTGGATTGGATATTTTAACGGACTTTTTCCGTTAAAATATCCAATACACAAGAGGTAAGCCCGCATGAAATTCTGAGGCGTATTTATGTGAGTCAGTGAGATCAAAGTACTGTAAGATTTGCATACCCAACTGAACAAACAAACAACTTTACTATCGTCTGGCACATACTTGTAACCATCAAAATAAGTTATTATTATTTTTTTAAACTTACGTATGTAAATTACATCATATCATAATTTTAGCTTTGTGGAAGCAGGTTAAAAAAATTAACATTTTGACATTTTCCCCCTCCCCCTATGTCTGGGGAATGGCGTCCCCTACAACACTTAGCATTCTGGACTCTATTGAAAGAAGAGCCGTTCGTCTTATTATTGATCCGACGCTCACAGAAAGGCTTTCTCTTCTTGCCCACCGTCGAGCTGTTGGGAATCTATCGCTCTTCTATAAGTATTTTCACAGCTTTTGCTCAAAGGAGTTGGCCAGTATAATTCCTTCTCTGGCAGCTCCCAACAGAGCAACACGTAGTGCAACTTTTATGCATCCTTTTACAGTTCAATTAGAGAGGCCCCGAACTTCCCGCTTTCTTCGTTCCTTCATCCCTAGAGTTTCAAGACTATGGAACCTGCTGCCCGCGGAAGTTTTTCCTTCTCCTCCCAATCTTTAAATATTTAAGTCCCGTGTAAACAAACTCCCACTCACCACACTTAAGACACCCACGATACGTTAGTACTTAGGCATCAGCCTTCGTTGACTGTTCCAAGATAAAAAAATATATATTATGTATTTTCTAAGGTATGCTTCATTTTGATTAACAATTATTTTTAACTTAAATCGCTAATTTCTGACATGTGTTCATATTCATTCTGTTGTTACTGAAAATGAATACATCTTTTTATAAAAACGTATCGAAAAAAATAAGATACTCTTAAAAACGAAGCAATAAATTAGGTGCCCCATAAGGAAAATATTAATTTTATATCGTATCCATTTAAATATGTTTTTTAAGTCTTCAGAATTTTGCAGCAAAAAAGCCACGGTTCATTTTGTTTTTTTAAATATTAGGAAACCCATACTTAAATATGGCCTTGTTCAGATTTTTTTGGCCTTGATCCTCATAACATAACTCAAAGATTTTCTTACCAAATTTTGTTTTATTTGGATTCCGCATTCGCCTGTTGTTATAGAGACAAAAAATGTTATAGCCCAGTTGGTGAAGGCCACAGGAACAAGGAATGAGCGAACTGGCTGATTTTTTTTATAATTAGTTTAAAGTTTATTGGTTAATATGAGAAAAAATTCATGGGTCAATCGATTTGCTAAAGTCCAAAAAAATTTCGAAATTTTTTTTCTTTAAAATCCCAGAAAATTTTGGGATGGGATAAATATAATGGATAATGAAAAATACCATCTTGTAGAGAAAGTTTTTTTCCACCAAAAAGGTATTTTGCAATAAAATAAATAATGATTTTTAATTTATATTTATTATTGTATAACTCAAGAAAAATGAAAAACTAAAAAAATTAGTCCCATGATTTTTTTTGAAAATTAAAAAAAAATGAAAATTTTGATTTTTTCAATTTTTTACTTACAATTCCTTAGAGTAAATTATTCCTACATTAATAATGTAATAGGTAATCGAGTGGAATGTTATGATTTTAAATTTAAAGCGTGAATTTTATCGCTTGTTTGTTAGCGCAAGATGGCTTAATGGCTTATCGAATTTTTTGCGGACAAACTATAACTCTAAGAAAAAAAAACTCAAAATATCTTTTTTATAGAAAAAACTTCCCCTACAAGATGGTATTTTTAATTTTTTTTATCTCCATCGCAGACCGAAATATGTGAGAATTTAAAAAAAAATAATTTTTTTGGACTTTAGGAAATTGATTGACCTATGAACTTTTTTTAATATCAATCAGTATACTCTAAACTACTTATTAAAAAAAAGCAGCCAGTTCGCTAATTACTTGTGCTTATAGTGTAAAATTTACTTCACCAACTGGGCTATTATTTTTAGTAAGAAGTTTGCATCAAAATATATATATTTTTAATTTTTAATTATTGTATATTACCGCTGATTTCTTACAACCTCTAACTCACTAACCTCTTTAGGAGCTCTTTCCCTTTTAGCTCTATTTTCTTGACAATAAGGAAGCCATGTCAACTATTTAAGCTAAAAATAACAACCAAGCCACTGGGAGTTGCAAAATATGTGAACGCGATAAAGGCAGCATACCACAGAGACGTTTGAACATCAAGTATTTTAGGTTCGAGGGTGGAATCTGAATATTAATTACGGGGTTACAAACTTAAATCAAACTTGGGGGTTAATAGACAGGATAGTTTATGACGGACTATTTAAAAAATCACAAAACCTTGTTCTGATTAAGGAACTTATTTAAACAAAAATAAATGGAATTTTTAAGTTTTCCTTCTGTATAGGGGTGCGATATCGAAAGGCATTAAAATTTACAATGTTTATTTATTATTTGATCTAGTAATTGTCTAACTGACATCACGCGTAATATGGATATCCACTATATCAAGAATGTAGGTACGAGTATTTAATTGGTGTAAGAACTTTAATGAGAATCATACAACTATCAAAAATTTGCAACAAACGAGCGTCCGAAAATTTCGACAAGACAAACCATCATTCACCTGAAAAACTAGCTTATTCTTGCCTATAAAACAACTCTTTTCCTGAAATGTCACAAACTTTATAAGTTATTGCTGTTTGCGTTGAAAAAATCTTTCATTCTCATTTATTCAGATTGCTAACTATGAAACAAAAACAGCGCCGTGTTGAAGTCTCAACTGAGTTTCTTAGGGCATTCCAAGATAATTTTTAAAATTATTTACCAACTTTTGACCAACCTTTGGTTCATCACCAATGCAAGCATCAAAAACCAGAACAACGCACCCTTCAGACTTATTATTCTGACTTAACTGCTAGACAACAAATGTCATCAAAAAATGCATTAGGAGGTTCTTCCACATTTATCTTATAATCTGGCTTATCAATATTAACCATATTCTTGAAACACTGAAAATGACATTTGGCAATTCAAAATTCCGACACGATGATGATGTCGCTGAGATTGAGCGTAAGCATGCATGGGCATATATATATAAATATTCTATAAAAGTGGCAAGTGAAACTTCCACAATGTTGGCAAAATAGCGGACTTATAGGACGAATACATGGAAAAAATTGCATAATGCCACTAAGGTGGTATATTTACTATTGAAAAACATGAATGCCTCAAAAATTGTAAACTTTTCAATGGCCACCGTCCAGGATGGTTACAAAGAGTTACTCTTAAAACTTTTAGAAACCGAGTTTAAGCTTAGATTTGCATTTGTTGTGCTTTTTATACATTATTTAAATTGCGGTAACTTTTTTATTAATAGTAAGTAACAATAGTTATTAAGAAAAACATATAATTTTAGTCTTTCTGCGTCAAATGCATATAATTCCGTGTAATTTTTTGGATACTTTAAAATGACAACAACAAAGACAAATTGTTTTTTTTTAAATTTGTCTCCAAAGGTCATATCATTTATAGTAAAGGTAATAAACTATTGACTAATTTGAGCTATTTTCTAAACAATTTGCTACCAATTCTACCCTTGATCCTCTCGCCTTTTTCAATAGTTGCTTCTATAAGTCATAACTTCTCCGAAATCATTTTTGAAGTCAAGCCTATCATTTCTTTCCCAAGAAACCCCCAGCAACCGTCCTAAAAAAGTGCTCCCGATCTTGCACCCATCTTAACTTGCCTCTTTTGGATTTTCTATGATACCGCTCTTTTTTCAGAGAGCTGAAGAGCTGCACTTGTACATCCTATTTCCAAGAAAGGATCTAAAGTTCTTTCTTTTAATTATAGACCTACATCTTTTCTTGTAGTTGTTTGTAAGGTAATGAAAAAATGTATTTATTCACAAATAAGGTATTTAGAAAAACACAAAATCATACCTATAGACAGAACGGATTCTATCACAAAAGATTCACGGTTATTATAGATGGTCACTCTTCCAGCTTTCACCAAGTCAATGTTGGGGTGTCCCATGTGTCAGTACTGGCATAAACAAGTCCATTTATTTTGCAAATCAACAGTCTTCTTTTTCCTACGATTAATCCCATCCAAAGTTTGGCTGACGATAATACCCTTCACTCTGATATTCAGTTTGTTAATACTGTACCTCAAGTGTCTGGGTCTGACTTAGAAAATAATTGAATCGTTCATTTCAAAAACGACTTAGGTCAATAATTTTGCTTTTTGAGATTTCACTACCAAACATTTCTTCGACCATAGACGCACATTCTGTGCTAAAATTACACAAGTCCCAAGAAACTGTGTGCCAATAAACCCAAAAAAAAATTCGGCAAGTGCAGAACAGTATTTTAAAACAACATAAGGGGTTCTACGAAAACATCCTGCGTTAGCCAACCAATAAAGATAATATAGAAGAGGCTAAAAATGACCTTGAATTTGACTATATGCTCCAATTTTTTTAAAATTTGGTTTACTTATTTTTATAATGCGGCACTACAATATTTTGGTTTTATGTACTGACTTTCTTGTATCGTTTAAAAAAAAACGGTTGATTTTCTTTTCTGGGTGGTAAGTGTTTTTCAACTAGCATATTATACTAGGTATTTCCCCAATGCGTTTTTATTATAAATAAATTTATTCTGTGTAGTATTAGTTTTTTGCTTCTCCTGTAAAATCTAGTTTTCTGACTTAAGTCGTTTTTGAAATGACCGATTCAATTGTAAGAAAATGCAGATATCTCTTTTACAGGACCTTAAATTGTTATTGGATTGGGGCGCCAAAATTTTTCTACATTTTATTGCCTCCAGAACAATCATCTTTGCTGTCTCGAAAAAAGTCTGCCATCGAACAAAGAGTCATTTGACCTTGTGGCCGTTACTTTTCAAAATAACTGTAACTGGTAACCATTCTATTCATATCCACATCAGCTTTAAAAAAGCCTAGATTCATTTTTCAAGCCAGAAGCTTCTTCTCCCCTTCTAATATGTACACCCCATATGGGTCCCAAAATTTTTCTCTTCTAATCTGTATACCCTATATGCGTCCCAAAACAGATCATCGTTGAAATATTGTTACCATGGAATGGCGTCTTCCATAATCTCTTAGAAGGTATGTAATGTACCTTTAAATCTTTTAAGTCTCGTAATAATAAACTGCTTTTAGTTTCCGTAAGACACCCACATTATATTGGTACTTAGGCCTAAGCTTCGTGAACTGTACCAAGAATTAAAAAAAATTAGGCTACTAAATTAAATGTTTTAATTTATTATTTTTTGAAATCATTGGAAGTTCTTGCCACATTGCGCGGATTTTTTGTTAAATGCCTCGGTTTACGAATCCGCCAAATAACCGCTGCAATTAATCAGATTTCTAAAACAAATATCGTGTAATAATTGACGAAACCATTCGCTATTGTTTGTCTAAAATAAACCGAAGAGTTAGTGAACCTTAAAACATCAACCGCTATCAATATGGCGGCCGGGCCGCGTAGAAATGTAGAACGCACATTGCCTTTTTTTGTCTTATACAAACTTATGACGATACATCAAACAACTTTGCATGTTTAAATATTTATGGTTTATGAATATCGTATGGGAATGATAAGTGATTCCCTGCCATTGGTGTAGCTAGATTTTTTTGTAAGGAAGTGGCTCAGCTCTAACAAGCTAAAATTGCTGGAGACAAATTGCCCAATTAGGTGCCAGGGCATAAAGGGTTATGTTGAAGCCATGAAAAATTTTTTTCTATTACTGTTAGGAAAAGGATTTATCTTGTAGTCGTATTTAGACAATCAACAAAACACGAATCAATTTCTCGTGGCAGTAATAGTGTTAAATGTAAAATTTAATTTACAAAATATGTATATTAATTTATTGCCGCTATACAGGTGTGGAAAGTTCAAAACCGAACATGGACGTTTCGCAATTAGAACAAAGGAAACAAATAAACCACTAAAACAGAGTGAGATCAAATTTAAACTAGGACATACGCGCCAAATAAGCTTAAACAGCGTACGCTCGACGAAGGTTGCCGTTCGCCTCGAATCGCAGGTTTGCTTAGAGAAGCGCTTATTCAAGTATTGACACATCAAACTTTGTCCACTTCTTTAAACAGTTAAAGGGAGTTATCTGATTTACTAGTTTGATACATTACACTTTAAATTCCCATGTTCGGTTTTGGATTTTTCACACCTGTATTTTATTTACTTTATTATTTTTATTGCATGGTTGTTTTTCTGGAAAGACTCCAAATTATATGGGGGGATTTGTTGTAGTGCAAATAACCCTATCTGGCAGCAATGTTTATTATTCTTTTATAATATGATATTTTAAACCCCTTAGCATGAAATTCAGAAATAATGTTACTTTGCTTTTTGCAGAATCTGAAATAATACATAAAAAAATATTTATACTGAAATAAAAAAAATACGACTTTAAATTAACATTCTCTGTTTTTAATTACTTTTTTAAATAGGATTTCATATTAATTTTTGGTTACAACAAAATTAATTTAATATTTTTCCTTAGTAATAAACGCTAGACTGACAGAGTATTGACTTTTTAGTATCTTGGCATTTCAGTAATATATTGTTACCTTTGTCTGTTTTCAAATTAATATAAAAAAAATCTCATATCAATTACATTAATTTCGTTTTTACCAGAAATGAATACGAAATTTATTAAAACGTATTAAAGAAAATAAGACGGTATTATAAAAGAACCAATAAATAAGGTGTCCCATTCAGAAAATGTTAATTTTTTATCGAATCTTTTTTGTTTTTATTCAAATCATTTCCTTAGGTGTTTTTTAGGATTCTACGGAAAAGCCACGAATTTAACTCTGTTTACTCTTCAAAAGAAGGTTTAGTAGGTACCAGGTTTAAAAGGAAAATTTTACTTTTTCGAAGCTGATGTGGCTATGTATTTATACCAGTTACGGTCACCGCAATTTTAAATGGCTCTTTAGTCTGCAGAATTTGGTCGCTCATAAGTAAATGATGAGTCTGGCGGATTTTTTTCCCGGCAGCGATGATAATTGTATCTTTGAGACATTCAACTGGGCAAGAATTTTGGTGCCCAAATCTAGTCTTAAATGGATATTATGTGAAAGGTATATCTGCATTACCCTGGGATAAATATAAAGTTAAAGAGTGTACTATCTTTGGCAAAACGTGGATAATGAAATATTGTTAAAGTGAAGAAGAAATGGAGTCGGTGCCAATACTGAGCCCTGGGAAACTCCAGCCTTAATTTGGTGAAAACTTAGAGTGGCCATCTACAATAACAAAAATACGTCGGTAAAAAAAATAAACAATGGAAATAAAATTAAAGAGCAAAACAGAAGTATGATTTATGCAACAAAAATGATCAAAATCAAAAAGTACAATAAAAAAGACAAAGTTCTGGTTTTACTTTTGGTTCTATTAGTGCCTTTAAACGAAACAAATGTTACAAAGTAGTTTTCAAGCTAGACCGACATAAGGACAGACCAACAAAAATAAAAAACCATTATTTTTTGTAAACTAAAAACCTTAACATGGAAATATCTTACTTAAAACTGTTGTGTATTAGGTTTAAAGTATCTCACCACGACCCTATGCTGATTTGCGACCTTAGACACGTATTTAACAATTCATTTATATCAATTCTTTATCGTGAATTTCCAAATAACATGTTTTTTCTTGTTACAGACACTATGCTCTGAACCAGGCCCGCCCACCGAAATGCAGATATCGGAAGCGGCGGGAGGGGTGCCCGCCCCGGGCGCCGAACCCTGTCGCTTCCCCAAGCTGGAAGAGTGCGCCCACTTCCACTACGAGAGGGTGCAATTACCCGCCCTCCAGGTTGCACTTCAGACCAGCATGGATCAGTCTCTGCACTCCCAACACAGTAAGTTTTTAAATTTATTCATTCATCACCATTAAAACTTTATTTTCTTATATCTTTGATGGACTGTTATGCATTTGGATTATGATCTAAAAAATTCACCCATATAATTGATTGTTCAATAAGTTTGTCGTTTGTTATTCAATTCGTCGTTTTATGTATGTAAAAATGGTGCAGAAATTAAAATCTTTTTTTGGAAGATGTAGCATCACAAAAAATTTCATCTTCATTTAGAACAGTGGAAAGATGGGTTGCTGAATTAAAACATGGTCGTACAAGTCTCGAAGACGATCCAGTGCATGAACAGCAAAAATAAAGGGTATGGTTTTGGAACATCCTCGATTAACCGAGAGAAATTTAATTGAATTCCTAGGAATTTCATTAGACAGTGTCAGCAATATTTTAACTGAATTTTTGGGAGTCAAAAGGCACAATGGGTGCCGCATTTGCCTACAAGGAAACAAAAACACAAAAAAATGCTACTTACTCCAGTCAATCTAGACTTCGGTGAACACAAATTTTCGGATGTTATGTTTCTAAATTTTAATAGGTATCTTGGCACCCCAATAGTGGGAAACTAAGCGAATCCAACAAACATTTTGTCGGGAGAACTTTTGGGGGCCTAAAAACCTCGAAATTTACGGACTTTTTTCAGTTTTTTGTTTATACCTCGATAAGGAAGCCTCCCACAGAAAAAATATTCTTTCCCAAATTAAAGTGCAATAAATTCTGCGTTGAATGACCTATTGGAACGTTAAAATCGGTTCGGCCGTCTAGGTGCAAATGCTCGTTAAAAACGGCTGTATTTTCCAACTTTTTTGAAAAGTCAATTTTCGGCACTTTGAAGAGCTGTAACTCCAAAACGGTCCCTCTAATGGAAAAAATTCATAGAATGAAAGTTGTAGAGCATGAAATTATGCGTTTAGGATTTTAAAATTGACTTAATATTTAGGTACATATCAACAATTTTTCATTTTCCCTCAAATCAATAGGCTAATATCAAGTATTTCAACAGACAACGATTCTACCCTCTTACTTAACTGTTTAAAAGACTCTTTAGGTTCGACAACCACTGTAAAAATAACTTAATGATAGTGGGAAGGGGTGTTTAACCAAAGCAATAATAAAAAATGTTTAAAAAATGTGTAATTTGCAATTAAAAATTATTTACATGTTCATAAATAATTAAAAATGTATGTACTGTCGAGAATTATACTTATATAGTACTACTATACTAATACTACTCTTCCACTCTCGAAAAATCAATATTGATCAAAATGAATATAGAGAAAAGTGTTTAAAAAATATTTAAAAAACCTTTAAAAATGTTAAACAATGTTTAAAAATGTTCATTTTCGCCTAAAGAAATACAGATTTCTGGTTAGTTAGCGCAAACTAGGGTTGCCGCGAGACACGAGATACGAGACGTCTCGTCTCGTCTCGAAGCCATTTTGTCTCGTCTCGAGAGCATTTTGTCTCGAATTTCGAGACCATAAAATCCTTCGAGACAAGGTCGAGACGAGACGAGACGAGACATCTCGAAAAATTTTAATGACTAAAACTAACAATATATTTCTAGTTCTTAAGAATTATACAGGTTGTTTAAGATTTAGTGTTACAAACTTCGACAGCAGTTGGATCTTGCAAAAATAAGTTTCTATAAACCTAGGTCAAGAAATGCATCGTTTCAAAAATACAGGGTGTTAAAAAAAGAAGCTAAAATTAATTGCTTTAAAAAGTATATCATCCTGTGGTTTTATAATTTTTTAATTATTTTGAATATTTCACTCATGTACATATTTTCCCATAAGGAAGTGGTATTATGGAAAAATTACAGCGGAAATTCCACGTCGTCTAGGCAACGTGAGTTTTCCACTTACTGTCAAATTGACAATACGAAATTTTTACGGTTTGTTAAATTAATATTTAATGTTAAGTTAATAAACTTTATCTACGTTTTTGATTCGTGAAATATTCCCCTAAATACCGCTCGTGCTTTAAAATTAACCAGATATTTTTTTACTCATGCGTGTATTCTTTAAAAATTTCACTTGTCCCTCAGACTCGTGAAATTATAAGAAAACACGCTATCGTAAAAAATGTTCGGTAATTTTTAAGCACTCGTGGTATTACCCCAGATAAAACAACTTAAAATACAACTATTTTGTCTCCTGATTTTTTTTTTAAATTTTGCTTTGCTTTCAAGAAAAAAATTAAAACCGATTCTTTTTTTATACCCTTTTAAAAAGTAAAAGTTTTAATTTGTCTCTCGAAAAAAACTTAAATAACGAAAAAGTTGTATTTTAAGTTGTTTTATCAAAATAATTGTTTTAAAAAATTATGTACAATAAAAGCTTCTTTTTAACTTTAGGACCCTGCGTATTTCCAATTTCGAAACGATGCATATCCGAACTTATGTTTATAGAGACTTTTTTTGCAAGATCCAACTGCTGTTAAATATTTTAAAACTATTGCTCAAACACCCTGTATAATTAAGTATAAGAATAATTTCTAGAAAACATTTTACCTGTGTTTTGTAATAGATTTTATGACTTATGTTTCATTATTTTAAGATTTTTTTTTCTATTTTGTGGACATTTTTATGTCACTTATATGTTCTATATTTTTATTTTAAATAAAAAACAAATTATTAGCTTCATTATTTTATTTTTAGTTGCATATTGTGGGTGTTCGTAAAGTCCGAAATCACCAATTTTTCGAGACAACTACACAATTTTAAGAAAAGCTCAATCACGTCAACTTTTCTTTACAAGGCGTGTTATAAAAAAATATAAGCATTTATACAGGGTGTTCCATTTTTAAAAAATATTAATTCATCTTCTTACTTCTTACAAGCTTCAAACACAAGAATGAACTAAGGAAAAATGTCAAAACATTTTAAAAAGGCAACCGCTCTATAGATCTAACATGCAAGAACTATTGCCGCATCCCGAATAAAACGGTGTGTCGGCAAAGTATACAGGCGGCGCGGCGGCACTTTTTGATGCCTATGCAGAGGGTTGTTTTTGAATGTTTTTCTGTTACTTTTTGCCGCTATTATGTTTTAAAAAGTTTTAATTTAAACTGAAAACAATCTCAACAAACAAAACATCCTCCTTAAAATACATATTGCTTGCAGCAGATTTTGCAATTAGTTTGTAGGTATATAGTGTACAGGGTGAGTCAACGATGGCGAGGAGTAAGTAATTTAATGCCTTGAATATAAGATGTGTAGATAATGTGCTTATGTAAGTATTAGGTACATGGTTAAATAGTATGTTAAATTTTAACGATATTTTGAATTAGACAGGGCACGTTCATAAAGTGTTAGGGTGCTACAAAAATATTTTTTTAAAATTTAAAATAGAATACCTATACCTACTCATATTTTTACAGTTTTGGATTATATTTATTTAATTCTAGAAATTCCTATACCTACTTTACATTCTATACCCAGAAAGTTACGTATGTATAAAAATATTGCCATTTAGGATAGTTTGGGTATACTTAATTATATTGGTAAAAAAAATAAGAATGAACATTTTTAGCATTAAACATTGAAATTAAAAATGTAATGATAAAATATGTGTGTTCCATTTAAACAATATGTCTTTTTATCACCATCTTGTGCCCTGTGCAGACATAAAAATTAGTTTAAAAAATGTGTAACATGTACCTAAAAATAAAAGTCGACGGGTCCAAGCATTTTTATAAAACTTCCGATCTTATTTTTATTAAAATTATCCTATACATTCCTACTGCACTGTATATTGAAATTAATTTAATTGAAATAAATCAAAACAACTCGAGACAAACGAGACAAAACGAGACGAGACGAGACAAACGTTTGTCTCGTCTCGTCTCGACCCTTGTCTCGTCTCGTCTCGAAATATATTATCTCGAAATTTCGAGACGAGACGAGACAAGGCTTTATCTCGTCTCGTCTCGTCTCGCGGCAACTCTAGCGCAAACGCCTGTCATGGGGACCAGAAGGTTAATATCTACCCCAACTATTACCAGAATGGGATGCTCCTGTATCTTTGAAATAGCTGAAATAACAATTAGGTAGTCTGCGTCCTCACTCGCTTGCTTCACTTCTATGCCACATTCCTCGAATTCAGTCTTTAGTAAAACTATGATTCGGCTCTTATTTTTGTCATTTGCCAAAAATTTGTCCTGTGCTACTTTGTTTGTCATGCTGACTTCAACAATAACTTTTGCGGATTGGTGGCTGAGCACTCTTTGCAGCCGCTTGGCTCATTTTGTTCCAGCAACTTTAGGAGAGCCATCAAATACCACTACCATCTTGGTGCTTCCTCACGTATGATGAATAGGTTTGGGCTATGGTGGCAAACGTAGTATTTTGAGGCCAAACGACTTTGTTAATGGGGACGAATGCTTTGTACAAAGATGATTTTGTTCCCTTTCTCCGGCATCCTTTGGGACATGGGATAGGGTGCCAATTCATATGAAAGAGAAATTTTCAAGTCCCCATCGGACTGTTTTGAAACACACAACCTTTAAAACAAAGTTAGTGGATCAATTGCAGTTACTTTCATAGTTCCTGCGTTCTAACTGCTGATAACGGAGGTCAAAGTTGTTACCTCGCCTTTCCTTCGAAGAACAACGATTCTGAAATCGTCATGAGCAACCATTTTTGAAACCAAGAACGCACCAACCTCTCCAGCCAAATGACAATTCACATCAACTTTACCAACTACTCCACTGCTAATTGACATCAGGTAATCAGACTTAGGAAAAACCGCCCTCCCCTTCTACCACCTAAGCGGGTCAGCCCAACGACGCCTCTTCAGTATTTTTGTAGAGGGTTAAGGCGAAAATAAACATTTTTTAAATAATTTCTTAACATTTTTAAACGTTTTTTAACATTTTTTAAACGTCTTTCTTTGTATTAATTTTGATCACTTTTGATTTGTCGAGAGTAGGAAAAGTAATTTTGGTATAGTAGTAGTATATTAGTATAATTCTTGGCTGTACATAAAGTTTTATTACTTATATACATGTAAATAATTTTTAATACCAAATTACAAATTTTTTAAACCTTTTTTATTGTTGCTGGCCTAAACACCCCTTCTCACCTCACTGAGTTATTCTTACAGTTGTTAATGAACCTAGAAAAGTTAAAAAAGAGCATGGAATCGTCGTCTGTTGAAATATACTTGATATTAGCCTATTAACTTTTTTGAGGGAAAATGAAAAATGTCGATAAACGCAAAATTTCATATTCTACAACATTCATTCCCTGATTTTTTTCGATTAGAGTGACTGTTTTGGATTTACAGCTCTTCAACATGCCGGAAATGGATTTTTCGAAAAAGGTGGAAATAATAGACGTTTTCTAACGAGCGGTCGCTCCTAGACGGCCAAACCGATTTTGATGTTCTGTAGATTATTCAAGGCAGAATTTAATGTACTTTAATTTAGGAAAGATTTTTTTTCTGTAGGAGGCTTTCTTAACGAGTTGTAAGCGAAACACTGAAAAAAGTCCGAAAATTTCGAGGTTTTTAGGCCCCCAAAAGTTCTCCCGATAAAAATTTTGTTGGATTCGCTTATTTTCCCGCTATTGGTGTGCCAAGACATCAATTTAAATTTAGGAACATAACATCCTACCTTTTGTGTGCAAACACTCCTTTTAATGTCTAGATTGACTGGACTAACTTTCTCAGCAACATTTGCAGCAAGGCTAAAGGTAATGTGAACCCGATACCTCAGCAACGAAGCGAGTTGTGGATTACCAATCGGCTAAGAAGGTGTTAGCTTTGATTTTTTAGGATGCAAAAGGAATTTTGTTGGAAATTATCTTTAAACTGGTAAAACAATAAACTTAAATTAATATTGTTATGTTTTTAGCTGAATGTCAAAATTCCTAAAAAAAGATCCAGTTTACAGAAAACAAAATTTGAACATGACAGTACACAGCTCAAAAAAACATTGTGAAGATTGGCCAGTTAAAGTGCGAATTATGTTTTTTATAAATAAAAAACCTTATATTCACTAAACAGGTTTAATTTATTAGGGGACCCGACGCGTTTCGCGTCCAAAAAAATTAAAATGTTCCAAAATTATGCATAGGTGGAAAAATAAAATTAAACTTACATCACTTTGGCGTATGGAAACCGCGTCAAAACACCAAAAACATACATACATTTTACAAGAGTTCACAACACTAATTAAGGACTAACAATAACCAAGACAGTAAATTATAAACATTCAGCTCCCAATCAGTCAATTTCTACATTTCAGTAAAATGAACAAACTAAATATTTTATATAAATACAGTAGTGTAGTTTAATAAATAGATATTTTTTAAAATTAAAATTATTTAATAGGAATTTCATAAGAAAAAATCATTTATAACCAATATGAATCGACTTTCTCTGGGGCCTATAACACAAACACTACAATTGAAACAAGTCTACAAGTTACAATTAATTTACCGTACCTACAAGTGTAACTAAATTCAGTTACACAATTAAAATAACTTCAATTGTAATTTTTTTTTACAATTGTAGGGCTATGTGTACAGGGTGTCCCAAACTGGACGCGTTCTTATGGGAACAACCCTTATTTGAAAGGATAGAAAAAAATTGACCAAGGTGTCCGGAGCTCAAATTTAATGAGAAAACTACTGGCGCTAACAAAACTTTGCTATCTCTTATCGTTTGGCCACTAGAGGGCGTTTCTCGAATTTCGTCGATTTTTTAAATGCCCCATAACTTTCTTATTAATAAAGACAATTAATTTTGATAAAAACTTTCTTAAGGCACTTTTTTCGTAGAATTCATTGCGATAGGCAGATTTTTTACAGGGCGTTTAGACTTTCGTGCACCACCCCAAAATCAATTTTTTTATATGGACCACCCTATATATTATAAGATTTTTGAAAAGCTGGTAAAATTTCCTAAATTTTAATGTATCACTTGTTATGTTTATCTTAAAAACCATTAGCAGTATTACGATTTAAAAATTAAAATAATGTGCCTACAGAAATCAACATTGCCATGACTAATAGTAAAATGACATAGGATGCTAACATGTTATGATTAAAACAACAGATCTAAAGTTTTATAATAAGATTACTCATAGTTAATATATTAAATTAATAATTATCTAAAACACAAACGACAACACCAACAAACAAACAATATTAACAAGAAAACATAACTCTACCTAATCCTAATATAAAATTTTATGGAATTTACCTAATAAACGATAATAAATAAACAAAAATAAAATTAAATTATGTTAACAAATGTTCAAATTGTCTCCCATTTTGTTGTACGCAAATTCTACATCTTTTTTTAACAGCATTAACTGCATTAATAAGTTCTATATTTTGAACTCGGTTAAACGCACCTCGCAACGCCCTTTCTAATTCTTCCCGGCTATTAAAATTTTTTTTTTATAAGTAAGGTCTCTAATTCTACCCCAAAGAAAAAAATCTAAGGGAGTCAGGTCCGGTGACCTGGCAGGCCAGTGTATGGGCCCTTGATTTCCCATCCAATTTTTACCAAACTGAACATTAAGGTAATCGTTTATGGTCCTTGCACAATGCGCAGGGGCACCATCATGCTGGAAGAAGACTCTGGGTATCAGATTTATGGGAATATCTTCCAAGAATGGTTCAACCTGGTCCCTTAAAATATCCAAATATTGTCTAGAATTCAGCGGTTCATCATAAATGTAGGGTCCAATGAATTGTCCTCTAAAAATTCCCACCAAACATT